>PISX010002538.1:68462-157146 GCA_004024625.1 Mellivora capensis | reverse complement strand
GTTCCTGATTAAAACACTTCAAAGTATAGGGATAGAGGGAACATTCCTGAACTTCATAAAATCTATCTATGAAAGACCCACAGCAAACATCATCCTCAATGGGAAGAAGCTCACAGCCTTCCCGTTGAGATCAGGAACACGACAAGGATGCCCACTCTCACCACTCTTGTTCAACATAGTATTAGACGTCCTAGCAACAGCAATCAGACAACAAAGAGAAATAAAAGGTATCCAAATGGGCAAGGAAGAAGTCAAACTCTCTCTCTTCACAGATGACATGATACTCTATATGGAAAACCCAAAAGACTCCACCCCCAAACTACTAGAACTCATACAGCAATTCAGTAACATGGCAGGGTATAAAGTCAATGTACAGAAATCAGTGGCTTTCTTATACACTAACAATGAAAATACAGAAAGGTAAATTATAAAATCCATTCCATTTACTATAGCACAAGAACCATAAGATACCTGGGAATAAACCTAACCAAAGAGGTAAAGGATCTGTACTCGAGGAACTACAGAACACTCATGAAAGAAATCGAAGAAGACGTAAAAAGATGGAAGACCATTCCATGTTCTTGGATGGGAAGAATAAACATTGTTAAAATGTCTATACTACCTAGAGCAAGCTATACTTTTAATGCCATTCCCATCAAAATTCCACTGGTATTTTTCAAAGAGCTGGAGCAAATAATCCTAAAATTTGTATGGAATCAGAAGAGACCCCACTCTTGTTTTACGATGAAGTCAGCTTGGTTTTTCACTTGACTTTGGTACTTAACGTCTGTTGATTCACTTAGTTCCTTGAATGCCTGAGTGGCAGGAACGAGGACTTAGCAACCGTTTACTTATCCTTCACCACCCGCCCCTTGGAGGATAATCCTGGGGCTTCCACCCGCGTCTGTTCAGAACAGCACGGCAGGGGACGGCCTCGTCCCGAGCCTGGGCACTGGGGACCCGGTGGCAGCTGCCCCCCCAGGATGCCTGGGCGCAGCCTCGGTGGGAGGGAGCCGCCGGGGCCACACCTGTGGGCACTCTCCGTGTCCCTTGGCTGCCGCTGACCTGACAACTGGGGCTCGCAGAGTTTCGTGGCGTGTTTGCTCATCTCTAAATGATATCTGAAGACTGTACCTCACCTCGTGCTGTGGATTATGTGACGTGGGGGCAGTGATGACGGGCTTTTATTGAGGTTGGAGTGAAATAGCGAACCACATATCGTGCTTCCTACCTCCTGGAGTTCTTTTTAGGATTTCATGGACTTAGCACCATTTCACAAGCAAACAAATAAAATATTCTGGGCATGTCTGTGCCACGCACCTGCCAGCAGAACTCCACAGAGCAAGATGGACGCAGTCCCCTTCATTGCCTCTCCACTGACAGGCTCTCCTCCCCTCCCGAGCACCGCCACATCCTGCGGAGAACCTGGATCACGGCTCTGCTGTGGTCTTCAGGGTCCCGTCGGCGTGCAGCACCGGACCCACACACCCGGCGGCCTCTCCACCCAGTGGATGGCGGCCGATCTTCTCAGACGTCTCTCCACGAGGTGCCCAGGCCGCAGACATCGCAGAGAGACAGGAAAGCACATCGGTCCGAAGTACATGGGTTATTTTCCTCCCGTGAAGGAGGAACCCTGCGTGTCACCTGATTGGAGTTCAAAGTACAAGGATTTGGGCTGAACTGAGGAGGAAAGCTGTCTCCACCTTTAGGTCGGCAGTTCAAGCACACGTCTTCTGAACGGCGTCTCTGCGCAGCTCGTGGCAGACGCTGAAACAGCTTCCACAGCAGCAAGGACAGTGTTTCCTTTACTCCAGGACTCGGCCAAGGGCTGAGGACCCAGGGGAGGCGGGTGTGAGAGCGCCAGGGCCTGGCCTGGGGCCCGAGAGTGCGTCCAGGACCCCCCAGGGGAGCTGACACACAGCCGGGCCAGAGAGGACCGCGGGGCCAGCCGAGCGCGTCCCACGCCTGCCGGGCACCATGCTTGGGGCCTCACAGGGGTGGTGACAGTCTGTCCCCGGGGCGCGCTCAGGAGGGAATGTGCAGGCACCCACCCCTGCAGAAAGCTCGGTCAGGGGAGAGGAGCCAGGCCAGACCTGGAGGTGCAGCGAGGACCCTAGGCTGGTGCTACCTGACTCCCAGGACCAGGCCATGACTCCAGCGTGTTCCGGAGCCGGGGACCCAGAGTAAGGCAGCGCGCATCGGACAGGTGCCTGGGAGGAAAGGTGGGTCTACAGGGTAAGTTGGTCTCGCAGGCTGTCTCTGGACGAGAGGACAGCCTGGCCTACTGCATCTGGGAGATGGTCCCCGCCCTGGCCCCCATGGAACAGGACCTCCCCATGTCCACACTTGGGCAGCTCCTCTCTGGAGTCTGGGCCGCCTCTGAGACTTGATCGTGACCAGCAGGATGCCAAGGAAGAGAAGTTGTGTTGGGCCGAGGCCGAGCCTTAAGAAACCCACTTCCACCTGCTTTCCCGCAAGACCAGGGAAGAGGCCCCTCGGGAGGCCCGTCTCCTCTGCGGTGGCTGGCTGCTGCGGTGACGAGGAGAAGCTGAGGCAGAGACACAGAGACGCTGAGATGCCCAGACTCCGGGGCGTCCTGGAGGTGGTGGCGATCTGAGCTGCCAACTTTCAGGGATAAATAACCAAAAGGCTCTTAGACACAAGAACGGCAAAGGCATGGGTGGCCATTCTGACATGTGGGGATTTGCCGGCACGTGGACTGGGGTCTCAGAGCACACGGAAGCCAGGCTAAGGGCTGTCCACTCTGGAAAGGCTCCATTAGGGGTCTGAAAGGTGTTTTTGCCTAGCTGAGCCCGCCCATGACAGGATGAGGAGACCAGGAGGCAGCCTGAGGGGAGGGGACCGTGTGCTTGTCTCTCAGACGGAGCACAGACACCGAAAACCTCCCATCAGCAGAAGAGCGCGTTTCCTTCTGTCCCCAGTGGTTCCGACGGTCCCGTCCAGAGCACAGGATGACTGCCTATTCCGAGAAGCGCCCCAGGAGCAAAGCTCACGGGTGCCCAGGGCTGGACACACACCAGCCTGGCCGTCTCACCCCAGAAGCTTCCATGTCCCCAGCCAAGCCCGAGACCCCAAGGTGGCTGCCATGAGGGGATGCTGATGCTCATCCCAGATGCAGGGGAGCGTGAGCTCAGGGCGGAGGGCCGTGGGAGAACGAGCACCAACAGTGAGGACTGGTCATGTCGTCCAGGGTCCTCGCTGCGCGCCTGGTCCCCTACATCTCTCACTAAGGACACAAGGAACCAAAGGCCTCCCCAGGGCCGCCTCACTGGTGTGGAGCCAGTCAGTGGGGCGACACATGATACATGCAGGCGTCCACGGGCTCACAGGCAGAGTATGGGTCTTCAGCCGTGTCCCAGGGCCCTTCCAGATGCCCCGTGAGAGGCCCATCCACAACTGTCCCCAAACACACACCAGCAATGGCTCCGTTCCAAACGTAGTCTCAGCACGGAGGGGTGGAGCCCGTGCATGGGGTTCTCGGCAGCAGGAAATCACAGGGAACATCTGAGAAATTCTGGAAATACAAATATATGCAAACATAGGGGTCAAGGAGGGGGCACATGTCCCAGAGGCGCAGGAGGATGAAGGTCAGCGTCCCGGGGACTCAGCCTCCGACTGTAGACAGTTCGAGCCAAGGACCGGCTCCTCAGAGACGCCCTCCACGGTGCCAGAGGGCTGTGGACAGGGATGAAGGATGGCACCTGCCATGCCCATGAGAGGCAGTCCGTCTCTGTGAGCCTCCAAAATTAAGTCACGTCTGTTATGTCTCCACGGCTCCCAACCCCACCTTGGACATGTGCGTGGCCTTCCCCGCTTTCCCCACCCCCGGGGCATAATGCAGGATCGAGATGCGGTCTCAGCTGGGCTCAGCCTGCAGGGCTCTGGCTTCCCATCGGCGGGAGGCCCTCCCTGTCCAGACACCGCCGGCGACATCTGCACTGGCAGCTGGAGAAGTTAAACAGATAATTACCCCGGCTGCGTGGTGGTGAGCCCGGGTACGGGGGCGCTGATTAATGGTCTCAAGTTCGCACTGAGTGACATTGAAACACATGGAGCACGTTGGCCAGAGACGAGGAAGGAGGACATTCCTGCCCTGCACCAGTGTGTTCCCAGAGCCGTCCCCTCTCCTGGGACGACAGGGAATCTTCATGGAGGCCGGACAGTGTCCACTGTGTCTACACAGGGAGTGTTTGGAGAGGTGACCGGGCTTGGAGGCCCTGCTGGGGGTGGTGTCAGCTCTGGGCTGCATGGCCAGGACGCAGGAACAAGGGCGCATGAGGGAAGCCCGCACGGGAGGCCTGCGGCGTTCCTCCCTTCACTTCTGGGCTACAGACCTCTGACCCTTCCAAACGCACGTGGTGTGGTCGCTTTTTTTCCTATGAGCACAGGTCATCTGTGTGTCTCCCCGTTTCCTCCCTTGAGCAGCAGGTGGCAGCCCAGAAAGAGCCGTCACCGCGACTTCGGATGGCCACACTCCAGGGTGGAAGAGCTGCTGGGTCCTGTAGGAGAAGCCACCCTGTGTCCCCAGGACGCACGTCCCTGTGGGTCCCTGAGGGCTCTGTGGGCCCCCGCACGGCTTCTGAGCTCCTTCTCCAGAGCCAGGGACCGAAGCCCCAGAAACAACCCTATGAGCTGCCACCCATTACCCAGCCCAACTTTGCAAAAGATTTCATGAATAATGGACATTATTCATGCTGACGGGCATTTGCTGTGCGCGGTGGAACCGTCCTCCCCGCGCGTACACGGGGGGCGGGGGGTTCCGAAGACTCTCCCGGGCCACCGGGCCTCTCACGGCCTCCCGTGCCAGCGCCCGGGGCGGGGAGCTCCTCAGAGATGCTCAGGCCGGAAACCGCCTGGCGTAGCGAGCGTCTGGAGCAAAGGGAGGGAGTCCTTCAGAACTTCCCTCCAAATCCGCAGAGCCTGGCCTCATCAATTATTTACGACGCCGCGACCTAAATAAATCATGGGCTCGTCCTGCATTTAAACGCCGCTTGTCACACGCCCTGCTCGTCCGAGCCGATAAATGGCTCGAGCATGAAGGAAAAAAGAGGTTGTCTTCAAGTGCAATTATAAACCAGCGGCTGCACAGGATAACGCAGCCCACCCTTAACCGGCTCACGCGCCCTTCTTCCCCCGTCCTCGCTATCGCCACGGCACTCCCCACTGTCACCGGGAAGGGAATCACTGGCCCTCTTTTAACAAGCGGTTTCAAAATGCCTTTTCTTCATAAATACAATTTCTTATTACGTTAATGTCCGCCCGTGCCGCTGAAACCTTGTCAGGAAGGTCATTGTCGAGCATTTGCCCCAGAGATCTGTGCTGCCGGCGGCTGAGTGAGAGTCGGAGACGCCAGTGACAATAAACCTCACATTTTATGGGACAATGCTGCCCTTGACGATAGACTCGGGAGCCCTCTCCCACCGTGGACCTGGGTCCACTCCCCCAGCTCTGTCCACCCTGCTGCAGGGCTTCCGAGCCGTCGTGGGGCCGGGGCCGGGCGTGGAGCTTGGAGATGGAGGCAGCCCAGGACCGGCCTCAGTGTTTGCTCTTGGCCACCCACAGGACAGTGGCTGCCACAGGGCAGGAATGTGGCCTTGCCCGTGCGTCATTTCCTCCTTCTGAACTTTCTGGCTACTTCCTACCCCTCCTCCCCCATCTTGTCGCCTGCCGCAAGCAGTTTACAGGAGCCGGGAGTGTCTCTGCCAGACACCCACCGACGGGGTGGACTCGGGGTCCCAGGCTCCCCAAACTCTCCCATCCTTCACGGGTCCTCCAGCAGCAGGCGAGGGGCGGTGCAGGTCGCAGGTGGGCGTGAGCACCCCACCACCCTGTGTGCACAGGGGTCTGCAAATGAGCCATGGGCAGGAGAGCCAAGGATGTCTCCTGAGAGACAACCGGTGTTGCCCAGGTGACCCCAGGAAGGAAGGGGATGGCGACCCAAGCTCTGGCATTGGATGTGTGAGGGCAGGAGCACCCCCCAAGCAGCCCCTTTCTTTTCTTAAACCCCTGCCCCAAAT
The DNA here is from genome assembly GCA_004024625.1 of Mellivora capensis. Taxonomy (NCBI): domain Eukaryota; kingdom Metazoa; phylum Chordata; class Mammalia; order Carnivora; family Mustelidae; genus Mellivora; species Mellivora capensis. The sequence goes on along the minus strand of PISX010002538.1, from coordinate 151,108 downwards.
CAGGGCAGAGGAAAAGAGAAAGGGAAGTCTTTGGCTCCCAGATTTTCAGGGCGATCCATTCTCCTTCCCTGAATGTTTGTGATTTTGGCAACGTGCTGCCAGCCTCTAGAGCAGCGGCCTTTCTGACGCTCCCAGCACAGTGACCACCATCAGGACACCGTACTGGTCTGCTTCATGACGGGCAGATCCCACACTGGCCCTGAATTCTTTTGTGGTTCTGTGGCTTTTGACCTGAGAAGAAAGTGAAGGTTTGCTCTTTTCTGCTCCTCTCCAGAGCCACGGGGCTGAGCAGGCAGCGCCCGGCAGCTGGCCTGCCTCAGTTTCCCCTGCTGCTCCCCTCCCTCTGTGGCATTCCTGTGCGGGGCACTGGGCTGGCTATGGTGCCTCCACGTGGTCTCAACAATAAGTCTAAAAAAACATCAAATGAGGAGCCAGATTAAGTCAGGAAAATAGCATAATAAGTTAACGGGCACTTTTAACACCTTTAGGGTCTTTTTCGGACGAGACTTTGACGCTGCTGGAAGCGGACAGAAACACCCCCTCCTGCCGAGGAGCTGGAATAGCTACTTCGACTCCCAGGCACTGCGGCTCTCACGCTGGGTTTACTCTTTAAATCTCGCGTTTGTGCCTCCTGATGCACGGGACCCGTGAAGACCCCGTCTTCCAGGGACCTGCCCAGGGCCAGGCTCACGGCCGGACGGGCAGACGGTGCCGGGCTGGCGAGAGGTGCATCCGCTGGGTGCCAGGCCTCAGAATCGTGGTGGTCTGGAAGCCTGGGTGTGGAGAGCTGTCCGCGACTGTGCCCCACAGCCCAGTCGGACGGAAGGGCGCCTATGGGTGTGACATTGGAGGGAAGTCCGGGGAGAGGGGACATGGCAGCATCCAAAGGGAGACTGTGCCGCGGAAACCAGCCCTGGGGGGCTCACCAACCGGGGACACAGAGGAAGACAAATATTTTCATGTGTCTTAAAAGCTTCTCAAACCACAGCACGATGGCTTTACCTGAGCAGCAAAGACCACTTTTTGCCTTTTCCTCCTGATTTGCAGGCAGAGACGACTCATGCCAATGGCTCACCAGCCCTCCAGTGGCAGCCCCGTGGCCCTGTCATCATTATGGGAGGATGTTGTCTCCCTTAAACGGGACGATGAGAAAGGCCCTGGCATCGTCCTTGTTCGGGCGCTCATGTGCATAGTTCTCAGATTTCCCGCAACAGCGAGCTGAGTTCTGTACTGGATTCACGTTGTTTCGGGGACAGGGCAGCCCTCCGCATCCCAGGCCAGCCACTCACTGATGGACTCCCCTCCTTGCACTGCCAGCGATGAGCTACCCCCTCCCACTGATGGCTGGTACGTGTGCTCTCAGGATTCACACCGGCGCTCTGCAGGCCCACGTGCTGGCTGGGGATGGAATGTTTTCTGATACAGGGAACCAGGCTCTGGGTTAGATCGCACACACCTCCTCCCCGCAGCAAAGTCCCGTTGCAGGAACACGTCCGCCTGTCGCTCTGGGGCGTCCTCCCTGCAGGACAGGACCACAGAGGTGACTGGGCGCACACCAGTCTTGTGGACAGGGGTCCCTCTGAGCCTGGGCCAGGCCTGCGGCCAGGGGACAGACCCTTCAGGTCGGCCTGGCTCCAGCGAGGCTTCGTACTGTTCTCATAGGACCCTCTGATGAGAGGAAAGCCTCCATTTCGTTGCTAGAATGGGTGGCGCCGACAGGAACGGCAGAGGGAGGCAAGGAATATGCATGCCACTGATTTTATGTAAAAGCAGCTTTCCAGTGATTGGATGTAAGTAGGTGAGACTAGAATCGTTCACAAGGACAAGCAGGAGGCAGGACGGGGTCCCCTCGTGTTTCTGAGAAATGTTCTGGATTACGTCCCAGCAGCCGGTCCACGTTTCCTCAGCCACGACGTGGCTCCAAGGCCGAGAATGGGCCCCGGGGACACTTCTGCTCCTTCTCCTCAGCTGCATGGGGGCGGGCACTCCGTGGTAAGGCACCGTGGTCACCTGTGTCTGGCCCCCCGGCACAGAAGAGGGTCCTCAGAAATGAGGCTGGAGGGGACGGTTCATGGACGAGGCCCCTTGGATGCTCACGGCGCATCTGACCACAGGGAGAAAAATGGTCTCAGTGTTGTGAAGCCTGAGGTTTGAGGGTCCGTTTCGGATACACATAAATGGGTTTGATGGGATTCTGAGCACTTCGGGGCCTGTAGGTTGTCTCGGCGGAGAAGGTGATGGGGCCCGAGGGACCGTGAGGCCTAGTCACAGAGGAGTTGGGGGCTTGACGCTTCCCCCGCAGGCTCTGCGTTCTGTTGGGAACAGGCGACCAGAGAAAGCTGTGCCGCCCTGAGCGCGAGGCGGTGCGGTCAGTCAGCCTCTCAGGAGATGGCGATTTTGTGAATCGTAGGGAAGGCGACAGAGGACGGTGTGAATGTGACGATCTGTCCACAAGACAGACACGGGAGCCACACCTGGGACACGCCCTCTGTGCTTGACACCCACAGTCCGTGGCCTCCGCTGCCGTGGGTACTGGGGTCCGTGGGCACGGGGTTGAGGAAGCAGCCAGATAGTTCTGGTTTGTGCTTCATTTAGATGGAGAAAGTGAGAGAGACACACAGAGACACGGGGAGACAGAGACAGAGTCACAGGTCTGCAGAGAGACGGAGAGACAGACAGAGGCAGAGAGACACACACATACAGAGAGACAGAGATGCAGAGAAAGAAAGAGAGAGCGGGCGAGAAAGAGACAGGAGGAGAGAAATAGGGAAAGAGACTCGGAGACACACACATGGAGAGAGTGTTGTGTAGTGAGCTGAACCAACAGGCCCCCGCAGGAAGGGGACAGGAGGAAACACGGGCTGGCTGTCCTTCCCGAGGGTCTCCTGCCCCACCCCCTTTGGCTGAACCCCGCGAGAAGCCAGAGCACAGGCACCGCCCAGCCCAGCCCCTTCGGATGGGCCTCGTGGGGGTTGAGGAGAGGGGGGGAGGGGCGTGGGGCCTCGTGGAGCGAGGGGGGGAGGGGCTCAGGGCTTCATGGAGCGAGGGGGGGATGGGAGCGGGGCCGGCGGCTCCTCAGACCCAGCCTGACCTCTGATCAGGGGAACGCTCATGGCAGCTGCGTTCCCGGAAGCAGCCCAAGTGTCCGTGAACTCCAAGGGGCTGGCAGTGGGGTCTTATTCAGTCATAAGAACAGGGACACAGGGTCATTGCTGCCCGTGGATGAGCCCGGACAGCACCGCCGAGAGGAGGGGGCCGCACAGAAGACCAGGCTTCCGTGCAGGGGACTTGGAGGGGAGAGCCGGGGGCAGGTGCGGGGGGCCGGGGGCCGCGGGGCAGGCGCTGAGGGTCGGGCGGTCTCTGGAGTGATGGAAGCTCTCAGATAGACCTGGCGATGTCTGCACGTGTCTGGGATAGACTAAAACCCAGGGAATTACTCACTTTCACTTCACGAGTTGTAGGGTACGAAGATTGTGTAGGTAAACGCAGCTTTTGCAGAAGAAAAGTACCTCTCGCATGTGTATATCTAGACCACATGTAATTATATAGATATAATTTTTTTAAACAAGGCTGTTGCAGAATGGGGAAGGATGGGATAACTTTATCAAAGTGTATGTCTCTATGGTTACTACATTTGAATATTAAATTTGGAGTTGAGCTTGTGGGCCTTCCCAGCTCCGAAAGGAGTCATTCTTCCCTCCTGATTCAAGGACAGACGCCACGTCTCTGGGAAGTATCCCTTCTCGGTCTCATCGGTTGGCTTCTACTCGCTGGGTAGGTACCAGAGCAGGAGGCCGCCCCAGTGCCGTGTCCGGGGAGAGCGGGGCCAGCCGTCCAGGGTGTGGGTTCCTCAAATGTTCGTCTGCACAGCCAGGCTCGTGCCTGGGGGTGAGGAGCCCTCCACGGGGGCTGACACCTAGGAGACACGCCCAGGGTCTTGGGCTCAGGACACAGGGTCCCCGAGAAGGCATGGGAGCTCCCGTGGGACAGACCGCGCATGAGCCAAGGAAATGTACCTCTTCTCAACCCAGAAGACGTCACATGGACATATTGGGCAAATTCTCTTTCTTCCCCATCCCGGTGGGCGAAGTTCCTTACTAATTATCGTGGGAAGAGAGTAGAGGGACAATCGCCACTTTGGAGAAAGCTGCTTTGCATACGATGTTGGTACCCCCAGATTTTGGCGAACTTTATGAAGAAGAGGAAGGGCAAACACGGGAGTCCTTCCAAGGTTAACGGAGCACCCGCGGGGGTACACGGAGCCCTGACACAGGCGGCTTGCGGCACAGTCCCAGTGTCACACCGGTGACGGCCCATGTGGCTGGCCTCATGGCACCCCACATTACAGATGAGGCCACCGAGGCAGGAACAACCCGCATCTCAGCCTCCACTCTCTGACCTCCTACGCCGGACTCGTCCGTGTCGCCTGGGAGCCCGTCCCCGGCTCCTGCCGGTGAGTCGGGGTGTTTGCGAGTCGCTTGTGTTGTCGCGAGATCCCAGCACCTGTAGGAGGTCGGGGGGGCCTTGTACTAACCATAAACCACGTTACCATCCAGAGTTTTCTTCGAGCTCCTGGAGACAAAGCCCTTCCGGGGCTGGTGTGATGTTTTCGCGGAGCAAGGACACATCAGCAAAGCCAAGTGCGTCCCAGAGCAGGCTCGGCGTCCCCGACCACAGAGAGGCGGGCGGGTGGGCAGGCGTGGGCCGGAGCGCTGCAGGGATGCAGGGACCCCGCCTCCAGGGCATTGGCTGAAGGAACAGCGGTGTCTCCTAGAGCAGGACAGGCCGAGCCTCGGGGACAGGGGACAAGGGGAACCTGAGCGTCCGGGCTGCAGGTCTGGAGTGCGATTGACGAGACGAGTGGATTAATAAGGCCTCACGGCGACGAGCTCGCGAGCAGCCTGCTCCCTCGTCTCGTCCCCTGGCAGCTCTTAACAGCGGCTGAGCCTCCAGCTCGTTCTTCCAGGCGCAAATAATAGAAGATTTCCAATTAAAAGGGATAATCTCCCTTCAGAAGCAAAGGAGTAAGCACGGTGAATAATTTAAAAAGCGTTTGGGACATAAAGATTTATTCTACCCCCCGTGAGCAATGAGTCTACGCCCTGATTGACAATGAGAAATAAAGACCCAGATGCAGGGACGTGTGGCCTCTTGCCCATGATGTCTTATCATTACTGCTTTCCCAAACGTTGTCATTACATAAAACTTTATTTCAGTTAGTTCCTGTGGACCCCCAAGTCACATCCAATAAGCTTTTACGGGTTCAGAACCCAGGAGCCTGGCAACAAGAAGCAAACATGGTCGCTGAGCAAAGCGGCAAGGACCCCCAGGCTTTGCAAAGGACGCCTCCCCCGTGTTTGCGGATCTGGTTGATGTGCTCTCCACTTAGGGTGAGCGCGTCCTGGTCAAGTACTAGTATTGGGACCATCGTCGGGTCCAACCTGGACCCACTGCAGTTTACTCAATAAATGTGTCTGGGGAGAGTGATTTGGTCTTGACTCCTAGCACAATTCAAAATTAATATATATGAACTTTCTTTTTTTTTTTTTTTTAAAGATTTTATTTATTTATTTGTCAGAGAGAGAGAATGAGCGAGCACAGGCAGAGGGAGAAGCAGGCTCCCTGGCGAGCAAGGAGCCCGATGTGGGACTCGATCCCATGACGCCGGGATCATGACCTGAGCCGAAGGCAGCCGCTTAACCAACTGAGCCACCCGGGCGTCCCAATATATATGAACTTTCTGAGCCATTTAGTAAAATGGCTCCTCATTCCTACTCTTCCCAAGCATTTCATGGTCCTGGACACAACACAAGCGGCAAAATGGGCTCCGAGGGGGTTCCGGCGGGCCGAGCCGCAATGATCGGATGGTGGTTGAGTCTCCCCCGGGCTTCTGGTGTTATCAGGCCGTCCTCGGGCAGGCTGGACGCTCCCTATACTGGTGCTAATGGCCCCTGCTCCTGGAAATGGTCCCTGCTGCAGCCCGTGTCAGCTGGAAGAACACTCGGCTCTACCCGGCACGTAACTAGGTCTTCGCAAGCTGGTCCAGCGAGCTGCCTCCGCAGCAGTTTCCAAGAGCCCCGGGACACGGGAGCGCACGAAGGGGGTCACTCTGGGAGCGCCCATGGACAGAGCGTGCACAGAGCACCTACAGTGCCCTGCCCACGGGGCAGTTTCCTCCACGTGGCTCTCAGCCCAGCCCTTTGGCTCCACGCCAAGTCCCCTCTCAGCAGAGACCCCAAGGCTGTAGGCACACGCAGGTCACAAACCCGGTAAGCGTGATTGCGCTCAGACTTGAACAGAGCTGCCACGTTGTCCGAAACATTGCAGGTTTAATCACAGATGTCCGACGTGCTTCTGTCCCAGTGGGCGCTGAGCCGCCAGTGCCCTCCCAGGGCCCTACACACAGCACACAGAGGGCCAGGGAGAAATAGCCCAACAGCGACAGGAGCCCAGAAGCGAGCAGCCCCAGTTCCCCCCTTCTGCATGCGCTACCAGCCCCGGGCTTGGGCCCGAGAGCAGGATTTCACCAGGGAAAGAGGGTCAGAGCTGTAGAATCTGCCACACATTCTGGGAAAGGCCCATGGGGTGCAGTCCTGCTTGGGGCACAGGGGACTGCGTAGGACAGGAAGAGGGTGGCTGGGTTTCAGGACTGCGGAAAGCAGGAGCCTTGGGCCTGGTGGGGGGGGACACAAGGGGGACGCCGCCACCGGTGGCCCAGCCCACAGCACCACAGCTGTCCGTGGGCCATAGGGCACCCAGAGTCCTCAGCAGCCCGTCTGGGGATGCTCTGTCCCCTGGCGCCTGAGCCAGGAGCCATCACTGCTGTCAGCGACTCCGAAACCAGCAGTGCCCTCTGGGTGTGGCCGGAGCGGGCCTCAGTCCCCACCAGGCAACTGTCTCTGAGCTCGGTGTCCACACGGCACAAACCAGGCAGGTCAACGACCCCCTCATTTACTGCGGACCATCTCGGGCATCTCTTTGGAACCTTCTGTGACCTGGCAAGGTCATGGGATGAGGCTGTTGCTGGTTCGTGTGTGTTTTAATGCTCTCCAAACTTGGATCTTTAGTAGATGGTTCAACGAAGGGTTTCCCCCACTTTCCTACATATGGAATCTTCTTTATAGGAGCCAGAAATCTGTTTGCAAGAAAATCATTGCTTCTGCCAAACGATATGATGGGGGGGGCGTGTAGGCAGGACCGATTTCTTTAGATTTCCTGATGGAATTAGAGCCATGAATCCCGAGGGGCTGGAAACGTGGCTCTCTGTCACAGTGCCACATCGCTGGCCTGGGTGGCCGCCCTCCCCCTGTTTCTTCTAGGTTCTATTTGTCATGAATTCATATGAATTTATGAGAACATCCAATTCACAGCATGAAATGTCTGCTTATCATCATGATTTACAGAGCTAACCAAGAGTCAATAAAACATTCTTGCATCAAGGCAAACAAAATGATGCTTAAAATGCATTTTCTCTAATTAAAAATTGGCACTAACCAGACACACTGCCGGACTGCATGGGGCACGCCTGGCCGCGGGTACAGGGTGCTGGGCCCACCCAGGCCTGCATGTCGGAATTTCTGGATGGAGTCTGAAAATCGGACAAGAAGAGAGGCAGGTTGGCCCCTCGGGGCAGGGGTGTCTCTACCACCCCGCTGGGGGGAGGGCCCATGACAAGGGCGTGAGCAGGGGAAGCTGAGTACGAAGGCCAGAGCAGAGGCAGGTTTTGACTCCCTGAGCAGATCTGATGGCCACAGGCTGCAGCCAGGTGGGGGGGTGTAGAGGCCACGGTGGTAGCCATCGGACCACAAGAAGGACCACACAGAATGCCTCACGTGGTTACCACTCTCCTTTGGTTGTTTATGGAATCTAGATCTCTGGGGGATGCGTGAGACCCTGTTCCACCCCTTTCACACCCATCAGGCTGGTCTGCCCTCTGTCCCATCCCGGCCTCATGGGCAATATCAGGGCCTCCATCCACCCTGGGCACAGCCCGCCAGCAGCCTGGCTGGCCTCTCACCTTGGCAGCCTCTTGTCAAGGCCAGACGTGAGATGCTCCAGGACCCTGGTGGCACCCGTCCACCATGCAGGACCCAGAGCGTGGGCTCATTAACGCAGCATGGGGCACGTATGTGAACGGTGGGCTACATGGCTGTGTTCCGCCTTCCCCAAACAGATGATGCTAAATGAGGTCTTGGCGGCATCTGGGATGACTAGGGGAGGTGTGAGAAGCCGGCCACCCTTGGCAGGAGTCTGCTGGATGACGTTCCATGCGGGGTCTCCCTCTTTCCCTGCCTCCTTCCCCTTGGCCTTCACGCCATTCCCCAAAACCACGCCTCCAACAAATTGGCAATGGGTTCTGGTTTCTGGAACATGGGCTGAGACAGATGGCAAGAACTGAAGTGGGGGGGACTGGCCAGAAAGCCACTGGAGGTCAGCCGGGGGGCTAACGGTGCAGCAGAGACTAGACCCCTGCAGCCCCTGCCACTGGCCAGTTCACACTGAGCTGCTTGCGTTCGAAGCTCTTGTCCCTTCCCCTCCCACTGTCCCTTCAGTGCTGCCCCACCCACAACCCAGCAGAAACTTACTAACTCCCGGGGGTCCTCAGCTTCATGGGGACCCGTCCAGGGAGGTCTCTCAGGGCCCCAAAGTTGAGTCAAGTGCCCGCCATCTCTTCCCATGGCCAGGTTTCCCTCCTCATTACGCATCACTGTTGGTGGTTAGATATGGACGGGCGCGTCTGCATGCTGTAGTTCCAGCTCCTCTGGGATCAGGACGGGGGTGTCCTGCAGGATGCCACACCATCACACGCCTGGGCACGGTGGGCATGCTGCAAATGCTGGGTCATCGAAGGAAGGAACAGACCAGCTATTGGACCCATCTCATCCGGCAGCCAGCCTGTGGCCCAGCTCAAGATCCACGAATCAGCTAGAAGTTAGAGTGGTTGGACCAGCTTCACTCATTTTGGGATAGTTTGTCATGTGTTGGATGGCTATCATTTGTTTTCGTGAACCCAGCTTAAATCTGGATCTAAAACAGAGCTCACCTTTCCTTGAGCATTTGGAAGGCTCATACACATGGCAGGACCTGTCCTAGCTCTCAGGCTGCCGGATGGAAGAGGGTGGTGGTCATTTAGCAGAAAGGATGTCTGAACTGAATTTTGAAGGCACAGAGCATTGGACGCTCACATTCTTGGGGACGATGTGTGTCCTCCCGCAGACAGCTCCTTATCAGGGGAGCCTGGGCCAAGTCGGATTCCTCCAAACGTCCTTTACTGTCCCTTCTGGCTCCTCCTGGTGACCAGGACTATGACAAATGTCCTCAGAATCTCGGGCGTGAGTGCAGCCTTGTCCTGTATGGGGTTTCCTGCACAGTCCCCCTTCATGTGGGGTCCCACACCTACTTTGCCAGCTGTCCCCCTTGCCTCCCCGTTTCTGCACAGGCACTGCGGTGCAGAAGCGTGATTGCTCACACACGCACACATGCACGCACTCATGAGCACACAGTAAACCCTCGCTAGGCATTCCGTCTCCAAATACGATGTCCTCGGGGATGTTTCAGGTCTCCAGAATATAACCAGACACTGGAGGAAGATTCCGGATGCCAGATTCTTTGTCGCTTTCCTCCTCTCGCTTCTCCCCACCTTCCTTTGCTGTGTGGAATCCCAAACACACTTCCAGCTCTCTCAGCAGCGATGACAGGATGATGGCTTCAAACACCGTGGCTGCGTGCTGACCAGCCTGTGCTCCTGGCACTCCAGCCGGCCGCAGAGGGAAGGCTCCGACCTCGGACGACTCATCCGCTACTTAAAGGAAATAAATTACTGACAGGAACGGAGGTAATTGCTTGAATAGAATTTCAGAGAGAGGCTCAAGGAGAGCCCCAGCCCTACTGAGTCTGCCTACATCTTGAGCTAAAAATGATTGAGTTCAAATTCAGGTTAAGATTTTAAAACAGTTCAATTATCTCTTTAATTATTTTTCATTTAAGGTATACATCCACCCATCTATCCTGGTCAGGGCTGGATATACAGAAATTATACCCTATAAGCCAACTTACTGGCCTCATAATTCTGCTGGAAGTAGGAACCAAATCTTACATAAAAGACTATTCCTGCCCGTCTTTCAGCATCTTAAGGAAGCAGGTGTATTTTGAAATTTCACCTTGCAAATTCTGACAGAATGAGGGTGTTTCTTGGAGTTTCAAAGAGTTGAATGTGCCTGTGCGTGCGTGCGTGCGTGCGTGTGTGCGTGTGTGCATGCGTGTGTGGCCTCTGTGTGCTGGGGGGCCAGGGGCTTGCAACGAACTCTTACTAAAGCCAGACAGAGGGAGTATGTGGGTTTGAGCTGTCGGTGGGGACTTTACTGCTTTGCTTGCAAGTTTGAGTCCCACTAGAGAGCAAATTGTTGGGGCAGAAAGACAGTGGTCTGAGAAAGGGCGAGGACGGACGGCAAAGCCCCCAGCTGGGCAGGGCTGGAGGTGGTGGTCGTCTGGACAGTGAGGAGTGAGGGGCCAGACAGATTCAACAAACGCTCAGCAGAATTTAGAGGACTTAGAAGCCGATCGGCTACGGCGGGGTGAGGAGGGAGGGTGGGTGATACAAAGTAGACCCCCATTTCCAAGCTGGTGCTTGGACGCGTTTGGGGTGACGCTCGCAGAAATGATGTCGGAGCCCGCTGCAAGGACGAGTTCCTGGGAGGGGGCCTGGTGTCCATCGTGCTCCACTTCACGAGGAGCGTGTGGGAAAGGGTCTGCCGGCCCAGCCCCAGAGCCCCCCTTACGTTCTCTCCTCAGCACGGACTCTGGGCGCTGTTCATTTGGCGGTGGAGCTGCTGAGGGGCTGCTTCTGAAACTCTCGTCTGGGGTCTTTGTGTTCTCCAAGCCGCCACAAAAACTCCGCAAATGGACCAGTGCTCTCGGCAGAGCAGAGACGGTCATGGGCAGCTTCAGAAACACAGAACAGGTCCCGGTGTACTTGTCGGTTGATAGTTTCTTCCATCGAGCAGTGTGTTGAAGCCCTCCATGGAGGACACAGGCCGCATCGCTGTCTTCCTCTTGTGAACACAACCGGCCTTTCCCATGACCAGCATCCGTCCCGCAGAGTGCTCCGTGTGTCTTGCAGATCTCCAGGGACCTGCAGTAAAATGTCACCTTTGTGACGTCCAAATATGACCCTGGGCCACCAATGAGGCCCAGGTCATCCTCAGTCCCTTGTTCTGTCCTTAAATTGGCTGTCCTCAGGCACATGCTGGTTCTTTGAGAGAAGTGGTCAGGTCACGTCTCCGTAATCATTTGCAGATTAAGATAGAGCAAACAAGGGGCCAGCACCTTCGTGGACAGCATTGCTGCTGGGGCTGCTGTGGCTGCTGCAAGGCACCCTGAGTTTGGGGCTCCCCTCGCAGAAATTGGCTGAATTCTTTCAGCTTTAGTTCTGACCATGGTACCTTCAGAGGAACATGCCCCGATCGGGGACTCTCGGGACAGAAGAGTCCGGGCATAGGAGCACCCGACAGAACTGAAGACGTCCGAGTGGCTTCAGGGTAGACATCAGTTGTTCCTAGAGCTGTCCTGCCCGACGGAGAGTCTACCTGCAGCCCGGGCAGAAACAGACCAGGGGGTGGACGCTGGCGTCAGCACCGGCGTCTCCCTGAAGCTGCAGCAACAGCTTTCCCTGCCTGTCCCTCTGGCCAACCTGCCCGAGAAAGAAAACTTGTTCTCAGTGGGCTCAGGCTTGTTCCCAGGGGGCTGCTTCTTTCCCTACCTGTGTACAAAGCAACTCTTGGTTATATCTTCTTAAATCTTGCCCATAACTGCTGTCAAACTCACTGGTAGGTGGCAAGCTGCTTGGTTTCTGAATCTTCTGGAACGTTGGAATAGCTCGGTGTTTTCTCAACTGTCTAGTGCTTTGCCTTCTGATGCCCCCAGTCTGGGCCCAACAAGCTCCGGGGCCCTCGCAGGCTGTCACGTGGTCCCCTGGACCACCGCTTCTCGCTCTAAACGTTCTCCTTCATCTTTACCAACAGTAAGTTTCCTTTTTTTTATTTTTTAAAACATTTTTCTTTATTTATTTGACAGATGGAGATCACAAGTAAGCAGAGAAGCAGGCAGAGAGAGAGGAGGAAGCAGGCTCCCCGCGGAGCAGAGAGCCTGATGCGGGGCTCGATCCCAGGACCCTCGGATCATGACCTGAGCCGAAGTCAGAGACTTTAACCCACTGAGCCACCCAGGCGCCCCAGTAGGTTTCCTTTTTATGTCTGAAGACCAATTCCCAAGCGGAGAGAAGAGCCAAACAGGGACTGAGGAGCCTTGTCATGCATCAGCATCCCGTCGATGGCCCCCGCAGGACACCCGAGCACTCCTGAGACACCCTCTTGCCTAGAGCATCTGGAACAAAGCTTCCTTGCTTGGGATTTTCTGAGGCCTCAGCCAGTCAAGGACTCTCTGTCCCTGACACGGTCACAGAATTTATAGTACCTTCTTTTTGTAAGGGTCATAACCTTATCTCTATTAATTTCTGTGTCCTCTTCAATGCTGACCTTAGCAGAGAGATTCTGACTTTTTTGGGCACATTTTTTTTCTTTTTCTTGGTGGATTAATTTATGATAACACAATCAAATTGTGCTTTATTGTGACTTTCCCTGGTGCAGTGCCAGGTGCAGAGTCCCACCTCTCTGTCTTCTCTTTGGACATGTTGAAATCTCCTTCATCAGTGCCGTGCTCTGTGGGCTCCGCCTCCCTTCCCTGACTGTGGCCCAGACTCACAAGGACAGGATGGCCTCACCCAACCCTTGCCTCACACCCACTTCCGTTGCCACTCCCTCTTGTCCCGGGGAGTGTGTCTTCAGACCTGCTGCTTCGGGAGATGAAATGGCCAGAAAGGAGATTCAAGGCCATGATTGAACAGGGTGATTATGGAATCTAGATTTCCCTCTTGTGAAATGGAGATTTCTGTGATTCTGTGAACTGAGTATTTTTCCTTTATTTATGGAGATGTATAAAGTGACCGCCTAGGGATAATTATTTTTAAACGTCACGATGCTCATCTGCTCTCTTTTCAAATGATTACAGAGATGGAATTAGTGCACTTTTTCCCTAATTCCCCAGAGTTCCTTGTGGTTTGTAAACAGATAGCCACTGAGGCCTGTCTCTTCAGGGCCGTGTCTGCCACCAGCCGCCCTAACGGATCGTGAGATGTTCAGCTTTGAGTCAAGGGCATCCAAGCTTCACAGACTTTGGTGTTACTCTCGTGTCTCTACAAAGATTAATGTCCAGACACAAGACTCATCCGGCCCAGCTAGCAGCAAAGATCCAGTTGCCTCACTTCTTGTCAGTTGGCACAGCACGTTCATGCTTTGGTGCGTCCCCTTTGCTCCAAATTCATAGCAATAACAGATTAAACATTAAAGGAAGAAATGGACAGTTCAAGACCCAGAAGCAGGATAAACCTCACTTTGTGGACCAGAAATGCTGAGCAGTGCACAGAGTTGAAACACTGTGTCCCCTGGGCCCTAGGCTCAGGGCCAGGAAAGCTGCCAAGGATTTGACTTGCACAGACCAAAGGGAGCTAGAAATGCACCATGTGAGATGCAGCAATCAGAATTGGGCTAAATGTCAAAGCCAGGGGTAGAATGGGGTCATCCTCACTTATGCTATAAGCCTCAACATAACTGAGTACGGCCCAAGGCCCCAGCAAAGGGCAGAAAATGTGCAAAGACAGAGGAAGACATAGCGAAGCCCGAAAGCCAATAACTCAGTAACACGACTCACCAGCATGGGGTCAGAGCTGTTGTGGTCTTGATATCACCTCATGGCTGAAACCCTGAACCATCACCATCTACAGACTTGGCTCTGGACTGAGGGTCCAAAGCAACCATAGCATGGCCAGAAGGGTGAATAGAGAAGGAGAGAAAAATAATAAATCAACAACAACAAAATCAATCAAACAAGGAGATTCTCTCCTGACCCCAAATTCAGAACATGTAAGAAATATCAAGGCTTAGAAACACAGCCCACAAGTGGCACAAGCTTCCAGTTATAAAGTAAATAAGTCACAGAGAGGAAAAGTACAGCATAGGGAATATTGTCAATAATTTTGTAATTACATTATATGGTGATAGATGATGACTATGTTATTGTAATAATATTGTATGGTGCCAGATAATCGTCGGTATTGAGTAATGTATGGAATCACCAAATCAATATGTTGTACACCTGAAGCAAATACAACATTGCATGTTAATCATATTTCAATTAAAAAAGAAATACAATGCCCAAAATCAATAATAGCAACAATGACATTCTTAAGGTGAAAAGTCCTCCTATTAAAAAAAAAACAACTTAGAGTACTTTAAAATAATTTCATTTAGGGTGCTCAGAAAGATACATGAGGGCATATAATATTCATTAAAAATTAAACAAGAGAGGTGCCTGGGTGGCTTAGCTTGTTAAACATCTGCCTTCTACTTGGGTCATGATTTCTGGATCCTGGGATCTAGCCCCACATTGGGATCCATGCTCAGTGGGCAGTTTGCTTCTCCCTCTCCCTCTGCCTCCCTCCTCCACTTGTTCTCTCTCTCTCTCTCTCTCTCTCATGAATAAATAAAATTTTCAGGAAATGAAACAGTAACAAGTGTTGAAAATGAGTGACATAGTCAATTAAATTGGAATTTTAATAGATTTATCAGTTCTAGAGTAGATGCAGTCAAAGAGGAATATAAGCCGGAATTGTGGAATTCAAGCAAAACTCAGCACAGAAAGGCAGATAGTTCATGCTCAAATCTTAAGTTAAGAGAGAATCCAGAAGAAAAAAGTGGAAGGAATAATGTAGCTGCACGATGTATAAAAAGCCAATAACTGATAAGTCTCCAGATTTTATGAAAACCATAGCCTTCAAGTATTGAACAGGGGAAAACCCATATTTAAGCCAGTCAGAGTGAAAATACAGATCAGGAATAAAGAAACTATCTGAAAAATCACTAGAATGAAAGAGAATTACCTACAGAACCATTAGATAAGAATGACTTTCTCATCAACAATCAGTGTTAAGAGACAATGGAACCATGAGTCAAACTGTTGTGGTCGAATTACTGTCAACAGAAAATTTTATACCCAGCTAAATAGTCACTCAAAATTTTTGGATATTATATTATTTGTTCAAAAACTCCTCCTCTCCTTCACATCTTGCCATGGATCCACTCTGGGTGAACTATGCATCACGGTCCTGTTGACTTCAGGCTGCTTGGCTGATCTGCTTTGGCAAGTAGAGACCAGGAGAAAGCAGGAGTGTGCTCAGTCGGGGAAGCATGGTGGGCATGCTAAGTGCTCAGTCGGGGAAGCATGGTGGGCATTCACCATGCTAAGGGCATGTGCCACAAAACTAGTTGTCCTCCAGCAGAGAATAGACATACAGAGACCCTGTCACAGAGCCAGCTTATAAGACTGATAAGTTTTCAGGAATCTTGAAATCCATTTGTTAAAGATAACCCTTATTAAAAACTAAATTATATAACTTACTATCAAACAAATCATATTAAAAACAAAGTAAATAAATATCCGAAATCCATCACATCCCAGTTACTCTTCTGTATCTTACTATTATGGCCCCTCCCGGGGTTATCTGAATCTATTGTATCCATGTGGCAGAAGGGCTATAAGACAGTGTGCAATCGTGTATCTCTTCCCAACCTTGTGTACAATATCATGTCAGTAGCTTGAAATCAGAAATCAGTCATGGTGAGAGTATTTACACCACAGAAATTGGCAAGTGTTACAAACCAAGGTTTTATGTATTATTTTGTTGATTTACCAGATAATAGAGTGATGGAGAAAATGCCGATAATACAGATTAAACAAAGAAGTGTGGATATCGATAGTTGTTACATTTTGAACAGCATAAACATTGGGGAAGTATTCTTCCAGCATTCAAAGCTATTATCTAACTCAAAGAATAAGTTTCTCACATTACAGTTTTAAGTTAGAACAAAAAATATACAATTTCTAGTTTTAGAGGCTTTTTTTTTACCTTTTTCACAGAAACCAGCATAATATGGAGATGTTTTCAAGGGTTTCCTAAAGTTAACTAAGAAGCATAGAACATTTCCATTTTAAATATCTCATGTGTTCAATGATCTCATTCCTGTCCTTTTAGCTCTCTCAAACCAATTTGACTTGGTTACTGCTATTTTCAAAATATTACTAAAGAGAACATGCCAGGAGGTAATGAATAAGCTCTGTTTCTCACTGTCTTCCCCCTGGGATCCTGGGAACACAGTCTCAGAGGGGACACACTAATGCCCTTCCTTGAATGTGACCCTGAGTGGAGAGAACAGCACAGGGAGACATGGAAAGCTGGGATAACTTTGGGGGAGAATAAGCAACACAAGTGAAAAGAACCAGAGTAATGTGGATACGGGACACCTCACTAGATATTTTCTTAGTGAACTGATGTTGTGTATGAGAACGAGCCCTGGCGAGAGTTCGAGTCTGGGTCCAGTATTGGCCCTGACCCCTGACTTCAGACAACCCTAGTCCCTTCACCTGAGAAACTGTCATCCATGCTCTGTTTTTGCAGCTTTCCTGTGAGGACTGAGGGAGAGAGAAAGGGAATTGCATGTGCATGCTTGTGTGTACATTGTGTACATATTGTGTGTGTGCGTATTGTAGCTACTGTGTACGTTGTGTGTGTGGATACTGGGTGTGCCTGTTGTGTGTAGGTGTGTGTTGCATGTCTGTGTGTTGTGTGTGCATCGTCTGTGTGTTGCATATGTGTGCACATTGTGTATGGGTGGGTGGGTGTATGCTGTGTGTGTGCACATTGTGTGTGTGTGCACGCACTGCACGTTCTGTAAATGGATGTGCCCTGCTGTACACCAGGACTCATGTAAGGAGGCTTATTTTCTGAATCTCACTGAACTCACAAGCTTGTGAGCAGGAAAGCGTGAGAAGTTTATGGTGGAACAAGTCTGCAGGCCACAGAGAGAGGTCAGTGTGGGGAGTGTATTACTTTTGTGTCTCTCTTCTTCCCTTTACACATGGGGCAACTTGGGAGTCATGAGAATAATGCTCCAGGAGGATTAATTCTCCATGAGGAATGGGCTGCTGTTACTGACCCACAACATACAGGCATTCAACAAGCTGGAGGACCCTGACCAGCACAGTCGTGTTTCTAGAGGAAGGATCACTCTGTTGCCCTTCACAGCTCTGTCCCAGGGAGCTGTGAGTGCTGTGTCTATTGGACATAGCTGGGACCTCCGTGAAGTGGGTCCTAGTCTCCAGAGGCCATTCCCAGTGCAGCAGATTTCCTGGGGAAAAGGCCAGTGCCCTCTGAAACTTCAGAAATCCAGTGCTGCCTTCTTTGGGAGGTCTCAATCTCCGAGATGCGTTCTCCTGGTTGTCAGACAGAGACAGTGGAAAGGCACAAGGCACCCTGCCCTCCCAGTTCCACCTGGAAGGCTATGGAAGACGCATCTCGCGGCACTTCCCTAGACCTGTCATGAGCTGGCTGAGCACCTGTGGTTCAGCCCAGTGGGGCCACCATTGTCCAGGGAGCGTGCCCGACAACAGGGCTTACGAAGGCTTCCCCCTGGAGGCCATTGGGTCACCTTCTCATGTGCCCTGGAGTCCTCAGACCAGATGGAAGACGCCTCCCATGGTGGCTGGAAGAAGTTCCAGATGCCTTATGCCGATCCCTGAGTGACCGTGGTGGCATCATGTTCACTGTGGGATTCTTACTGCCCAAGAGTCCAAGGACAGAGTCTCCATGAGCAAAGAAAGGAGCAGGTGGGTGCAGCCCGGCACCCTGACCCGACTGCCGGGGTCACAGCACCTGCTCTGGGTCTGAGGTGTGTTCTACGCCAGAGCACTGCAAAGCTCAGAGTCCAGGTACCCAGCTGTGAGCTGCACTGGCCAGTTAGGAAAGTGAGAGCCTGAGCATCAGGCAGCGACCTCTTCAAGCCACATGGGGACCAGCACAGAGTCCTGTTAATTTTAAGAGCTCCTTGAAGTTAATGGCCTTTCTGCAGTCAGCAGTGTCTGCAGAGCAGTGAGGGGCAGAGTGGGGACAGAGTAACAAGACACTGGTCACTGCCAGGCCGCGCCGCCTGTAGGAAGACCCAGAGACAGATGTGTACCAAGCCCGCCCCTCCCCAGGGCTCCCCATCCTGCGAGCTCCACACAGACGGGACAGCAGCATGTGTGACCCCACCATCCGTGCCCAGCCTCCAAGGGGTCGAGCCCCTGGCGCACTCCCCCCTTGTCACTGCCAGGCCCCAGCTACGGGCGGAATGCGGGCTCCCTCTGGAGTCCCACCTGAGCGAGGAGCTGTTCAAGGCCTGGAATGGGATTTTCAGACCTTCCCAGGCTCATTCTGACACCAGCATTTAAGCGTGCAAAATGTGAATGAGAACAGACTCTCTGGAAACACCTCTCAGCACCACTTAGCTTTGAGGTCACAGGCTCTGTGGTTTTTAGCGCTCTGCGGGGAGTTCGCTGGAAAGCTTATCACATTAATTCTATGAGGCCAGAGGGAGAGCTTCCATTGCTCGGAGAAGAGCAGGCGGCTGCCAGGACCCCTGCTCCTCAGAGAGTCTTCCGGTGAGGTTTGGAGGAGAATGGGATCCCCCTCTGAGACAGACGAGCCGCCCAGGCAGCAGAAAGCCTAGCTTCCAGGCCACGCTCTTGGCTGGCCCTGACTCTCTCTCTCCTCCATGGAATCGTTGGGACCCCACTGCCCCGAGCCCTTACCTCTGTCTGAGCTGAAGGCTTCAGGAGCCCAGCAGGCAGGTCTGGTTGCACGTGGACCCCTGTAGTCTGGCCCTTAGGGCTGCCATCTCGGCTCTGAGCAGCACCCATCACAGGGGTCTCTGCAAACAGCCCAGAGCATCTGCAGTGGATGCACATTTGTGTCACAGACTCCACGGATAGACACAGAAGCAGGCAGGAGGGGCAGGTGCAGGTGCAGGGGCTGGTGGGGCCAGCAGGTGTGGGGGAGGGGCCGGCAGGTGCAGGGGCAGGTGGGGCCAGCAGGTGCAAGCATGGGGCAGGTAGGGCTGGAGCTCCCAGACTGACCGATGCTTATCTCCACCCGATTCTCAGTCCATTTTCCTGTTGCAGTCAAACCTTCCTGTGGCAGAAAAACATCCATGCAAAAGCCACCAGCGGAAGTATAGGACCAGTGAGAAGACACGGAGGCCACATGGGTCCATGTGGACAGAGGCTCCCAGCCCGCAGGAGCAGAGTATCTCGGAGCAAAGTGTGATATCCTCACAAGCAGGATGTTCTCTGGAATTTGAGGTTTAAGAGACAGATTTGACACGAGAGAGAAAAAACACTGTGTTTAGAAAGCTAACCCCTCATGCTCAGCACAGAAACAATTCCACTCAACTCCTTGCTAGTACCTGCTGAGATGAAGTGCGTACAGAAATCGTATCCTATCTCTGCCCACAGAGAGTGAGGAGTTTGGGGGCGTTGCAAATGGGGGCCAAGTGTGATTAAGTTTCTGCTCTCGGTCTCCCCACTGAAATGCTTCTGTTTTCCTCCCAGTGGCCAGGCTGGGAGTCCACGGGCCAGTATGAGTGCAGCTCCTAGGTCACGCCTTGTGATGATGGCTGCACGTGGGGACACCTGCCGACCACAGGCTGACCACTTCCTGAGGACAGAGCCAGGACAGGAGGCGGAGCCTGGCTCTGATTTGCGACCTCCACCAGTGGCCATGGATTCCTTGCATCTGAGCTGGAACCAGCTCTGACAGCAGACACTCTGTCCCTCTGAGCACAGTCCAACCCAGCACTGCCAGCTGGCCTCTCCTCTCCCTTTACAGGCATGGTCATGGCCAGTGCGCCAAGTGCAGCGGGCCGCCTCCAGCCTCATGCCTGCGGCCTGCCAACAGCCTTCACCTTCCTGCCATGCATCTGCTGTGAGCCCTCACCTCACCTCCCTGGTTTTCCTCCTGCCTCTCCTACCAAGAACCTGTCCCACATCCTTACTTTCGGCCCAAACCCAAGAGATGGAGGTTCCTCAAGTCTAGCCTGCTCCCGCTCTCCTCACTCTGTGCTCTTTCTGGGATAATCCCAGACCCCACTCTGCCAGAGACTATCTGTGGGCTGGGGACCCTGCTACCTCCTTTCCGCCCACACCTCCCTCTGAGCTCTGCCCATTTCCAGCACCTCCACTCAGAAGGGCCCTGCAGACACTCAGCTCAAGTGCCCAAGAAGCAATCTCCTGGAATATTCTTCTGCAAAACTACTCCCCCTCCATTACTTACATCCCATTTACCTTTCAGCGAATATGGTGGGAGAGCCTCCTGTTAGCCGCTCGGGACCCGGGACGCAGGGTGAAACCCAGACCAGCTCCTGCCACTAAGCAGAGAGCCCAGATGCCCAGGACAAGCTCTCTACTTCATCACAACCTGCCCATGCCCTAGCCAGCTGCTACCCCACAGAATCATCTCCAGGATGCCCCTCCCATCCGATGACTGCTCACCTTCTCACCCCAGACATGCACCATGTCCTGTGGCCTTGGTTCCCTCCCATCTGTTCGGTCTTCCCGCTGCACTGCCTCCCAAACATGCAGCCGCTGGAGGGCCCTCCCCAGCCCTGTGGGCACCCCTGCACGGTTCCCTGCGGCCCTCAGAGTAGAATCCATTCAACCTTCCAGGGTCCACACAGCCCAGGGACCCAAACCTGGCCCAGTTCTGCCTAGTTCTCCTCATTCTCTTTATGGACTGAATGTCTGTGCCCCGAAAATTCATTTATCAAAGCCCTGGTCCCCTCATGATGGTGTTTGGAGATGGAGCCTTCGGGGTAATCTGGGTTGGGTGAGGTCACAAGGCGATCCACATGATGGGGTCAGTGCTCTCATCAGAGGAGACTCCTCTGGAGCCCCCCCGGGCCCCCACCTGCCAAGCATGCATGAGGAAGCAGCCACGCGGGCACCCAGTGGGGAGGTAGCCACCAATGAGGCAAGAGAAGAGGCTTCAGAACAAAACCCACCTGTGGACACGGTGACCTGGGACCCCAGCCTCCAGACGGAGGGGAAGAAGGGTCTGTTGTTTACGCCCACCTGCAGCCAAGCTGACCGGGGCACTCTCCATCCTCTGCCTCTGATGTCCCCTCCAGTGTCAGACGAGGGCCCGCTCCTCCCAGGGCCCCTGGCCTCCCTGTCTCAGTCAGATCCACTTGTAGTTTTCATCAACTCGCTCTCCTTAAGTTCTAGCTGTGTGTGCGTATATGTGCATCGGTGTACGCATGTGTGTGCTGATGGGAGTGTGTGCATGGGAGTGTGCACAGGTGTGCACCGCCATGAGTGTGCCTGTGTGCACCACTGTGAGTGGGGGTGTAAGTGCAGATGTGGCTTGTGCCCAGGTGTGCATGCATGGGTGGTGCACACTGTGTGTACAGCCGTAAGTGTGTGAGGGGTGTGTGCACAGATGTGTGCATGCGCGTGTACACAGTGTATGCACAGATGGGAGTCCTGCGTGTGTGTGCAGGTTGTGCACAGGTTTGTGTACACGCACCCATGTGCATGGCTGCGCTGTGCTTTTCTCAGTATCTTCTCTTTCCTCGTGGACCATAAGTCCTGTGAAAGCGTGAGCCCTTCCCGCATGACCCCTGTCCCCGAGTGCGCAGCAGCTGGCACCGTGCGTGGCATTCACCTGCCCTGAGCAGATGCTGCGGGTCTGAGAAAGTACAAGGACTCATGTGGGAGAAGGATCGCTTCCTGGCACATGCTCACTTTTCCCTTTTTAAAAAATATGCTGGTTTTAACATTTGACAAGTGTGCTTCTCACTGTTTTCCAGCTCCCGTCGTGCCTGAAGGAGGCTCACCCACACGGAGTGATGGTTGCGTTCTGTCTGAGACACTCACGGCCACGGCCACGATGCAAACTTCCAGCTCCTTCACCTCCTTCCCTCTCACTCGAGCTCACCCCAGACCTGCCCACCACAGTCCAGTCTCGTGGGAAGGCAGCCTTCTCCTGCGGCCAGAACGCCTCCCGAGGTGAGTTTAGCATGAAGGTGCTTGAGAACAAGGCTGTGGTTAGGCAGGGGAGGCGCCCGCCATGCGGGCTAATAGGGCTGAGCAAGGGTGCAGCGTGGGGTGACCGGCAGGGTGGACGCCAGCCATACAGAAATCCATGAGAAGTTAGTGGACTGGCGAGAGGGCTTCCCCCGAGCTTTGCCTTCTCTCTCAGACCCTGAGACTCTTGCACTGCAGGAGGAAGGAGAATTAGGATGGTATAGCCTTCCTTGGGGTCAGTGCACCACCCCAGCCGCCCTTCTTCTGCTCCACGGGCTGCAGGATCCATCTGGCCAGGCATGTGGACCATGAGGTCTGTAATTGTTCATGGGCACGGTGCACCCCGCGAGCCTGCTTGCTGGGGTCTGAGTCCCAGCTCTGTGCCCACAGGTGTGTGGCGTGATGCATTTCTTAACTTCCATCAACCTCTGTTTCCTTGTAAACAGGAATAATTGCAAGCCTCATCACAGGTCCTCACTGACGACACAAATAACCCAGCAAAGCATCACGATGAACCCCTCCCCACGGCCAGCACGGCCTTCGACCCTTGACGTGCCCTCCCCAGGCAGTCCCCAAAGCCGACAACGTCTTACACTGCTGTTCCCCAGGGAAGGGCTGTGGCTGAGGACGCTGAGCCAGAGCCACATGTAGCCACGCTCTGATAGCCGATCGGCAGCCTTCTCTCCCTAGGGGGGCAGGGAAGCCGGGCTCTGTTCCATGGCCCTCCCAGCTGACTGGGAGCTGTAATGGGAGCCCCTCTCAGTTTAGCAAGTGTAAACTATTAGATCAGTCGAGCCTATGGATTTGAGGTTTAGTCTACTCCAGTCGTGACTTGCCATTGAAGCTCACTTGCTAGACTGAGCTCTGTGCATGACAAGTGTCCAGTTCCTACACAAGTCATACCCCCGTGTCCATGCTCAGAAGAATAACCACATGAAGCACAACGACAGGAAGGGGTCACTCTCATGGGACCTGACCGTGGGCTCCAGAGCGTCTGTGGATTATCCAACCTAATCCTGGACGAACCCACCTGGTAGAGGCTCTCATTGAGGCCGCTCCTGACGGGCCTTCGAAGCCAGGCTGAGGACCACGTGGTGTGCTGATAGATGGGCAGTCTCTGGAGGTGTCACAAACGTGAACAAATACCTTCCTCGATGGCAGGTTAGGTCCAGCGACAGCTCATGTCTATAGAGGGCTAGAGATCAATGTGTGTCCCAAAGAATCCGTTGTATTTTCCTCCCACTTCCTCTGCCTGTGTGTTCTAGAAGCTGATAGGTGTAATAGACGCTTAGTAAAATCTTTGGCCTCGTACGTAATCATAAATTTACAGATAAAAGGTGGGCCACTCAGAGAGAAAGCACGGGCATGAAACCCCAGATAACTACCGCTTACTTCAGGTCTCTAAATACCCAAGTAAAAGCCTGCATTTTAAGCCACGTCTATAATGAGCACAGAACTTTACTTCCTGAAAGAAAAGTACAAGACCATCCTTTCCCCATCATGTATTCTTGGGTCACTGATTGGATCCGTTGGCTACATATGTGTGTTATTTCTGGGCTCTCCGTGCTGTTCCCTTGGTCTGTCTTCGTGCCAGGACCACACTGTCTTGGTCTCTTCAACAGATGGTCCTAGGAAAGCCGGACATCCACACGTGAAGGAATGAAATTGGGCCCTTACATTGCATCACACACAAAAATCAACTCAAAGTGGATTAAAGACAAACATAAGACCTGAAACTGTGAGGCTCCAGGAAGAAATTACACGAGAAAAGCTTGTTGCCATCGATCGCAGCACTAATATGACTTCAAGAGCACAGGCCACAAAAGCAAAAGAAATAAGAGGGACCACTTGGGACTAAGGAGTTTCTGACAACAAAGGGAAACATCATGGGATGCAGAGGCAGCCTATGGGATGGGACAGAATAGTTTCAAGCCCAGGCACCATACAGGATTAATAGGCACATTATATAAAGAACTCGTGTTCTTTTAAAGCATTTGCAAAGAATTACAGGAGGAATTACATAAAGTACTCTAAAAAGAAAAAGGAAAGAGCACAGGCCAAGGACATGAATAGCAATTTCTCCAAAGAAATACAAATGGTCAAAGGGTACACAAGAAGGGACTTAACATCCCTTGTCATGGGGGAAATGCAACCACAGGGAGACACCTGCTGGGCCGGCTAGTCTCCTAAAAAGAGCAGAGTAAGTGTTGGTAAAGATGCAAAGAAATTGGAGCCCTTGCACACGGGGGCTGGGCATGTCAGGGGTCAAGCCGGAATGGGGGAAAGTGTGATAGTCCCTCAGAAATTAAAAACGGAATTACCGCCAGACCTAGCAGGCCCCCTTCTGGGTGTACACCCCAGAGGCCACATGTCATGCTCAGAGCTCTTCACGCCCTAAAGGGAAGGCACAAAAGAGGTTCTTGGAGCCACATCGGGTGTGTGTATGAAAATGCAGAGGACAGTCTCAGACCCTGAGCCCTGGCCACTGCAGGTGCCCAGCAGAGTGAGGCTGGCCCCAGGCGGTGCCGCCACAGCTGTCTGTGGGGAGCTGTTCACTGGAAGGTGTCCACGGGGAGCTCGGTACAAACCAGAATCAAACCCAGAGATTGGGAGGAGCAGCCAGCGAGGGCACTTGGAGAGAACAACTTGACCATTTCAGGATCCTGGGGTTCTGGGGGTGGGAGGTGAAGGCAGTGGCTGAGGGAGGTGAGGGGTAGGGCTGTCCATGGCAGCCAGGGCTCTGCGCACACCTCCCCTGCCCCTTCCCGCTGCCACCTGCCGCTCGACCTCTGCTTCCCAGCACCTGCTGCCCCTCACAGGTATCTTCCTCGGCCTTCCCACAGCTGGAGGCTTCCTGAAGGTCAGAACTCTCCCCAGAGGAGGTGAGAGAGAGCCACGTCCCTGAGAAAGGCAGGAGGAGGGAAAATTCCATTTTGCTCAAAAACCAAACATGGGTTTTCCTACACTTGAAAATTATTCTTTATCTAGCATGAATTATGACAAGATGTGTGTGTGCAGTTATAAACTTGCCGTGAAGAATAATGCGATTTGCTCTAAACTGACTTTGGGAAAGGAAAACACATCATCCTAATAAATGCTAATAATTAACTAATCATATTGGTTTCTAAGAAGAGTTACTTAGAAATGAGAACTCCTTTGGATTTCCCAGTTTGAACCCAAAAACAAATGTCATTATTTTGTGGTCATGTCTCACCTAAACTTCTCCTCTATGATATTAACAAACATCACTTTTTGTTAATAACTATTACAACTTGATTAATTTTCAGGCAGTTGTGTATTTTGTCCAAAGTTCATAAATTGCAACTTTGGGGGGAAATGAAAAAAACAGATTTTTTTTTTAAATCGAAGCACAGTAAATTAAATTATTTATATCTTCTCTACATATATGTTTTATTTCATTTTAAAAAGGGCTAAAATAACCTTGAAGGAAGATGTTTATTTACTGAAACAACTTTGCGTCACAACGTTATGGAGACTGTACTTAAACACACAGTAGTTTTATCTTAGTTTGTCACCACTTAGTGAAGGCCTGAGGTTGCCTGTGCTCGATTTTCTGAGGAAAGACCTACTCCACTGTCGACAAACTGCTGCGTGACGGGAGGGCTGGGCTGGATTTAAAACGTGAAACGCTCGTTGAGATCTGCGCCTGCCACAGAAGTCTAGACAACATCTACCTCCTGTCGCCACCACAAGGACCTCCATGAGGTGGGACCAGCCCAGACGAAATTCAGCATAGCTGCACCTCTCAGACCAGCGTTTCCCAGCTTTAACCCCGGCAAACCACAGTGGGCTTCTCGGGCCCAGGTGACTTCTTCAAGGTCTATGTGGGGGGAGGAGCAGGAGACCTCAATATCTTCAGGTCCCAGGAGCTCAGCGAGACAGAAATCTAACCATCCTGAACACCTACCAACTCAACAGGAGATCGAAGAGAAGAGCAGCAATTCTAGGAACAGAAAATTGATCACTTTCTGGAGGTGGGACATGCAGAGAAGTGACTCCAAGGTGATATATGGGAAGAGAGACCATGGGGCGGTGGTGAGAGGGGTGCTCCCGGCAAGCAGTGGAGCAGCAGAGCACAAAATTGGGACTTTTTGAAGTTGGCTCCACTGAGGGACAGACGCTCCAGAGGCTAAGCAGAGGGTGGAGCCCTCGTGGGGACAGTGTGGTCTCAGGTAGGTCCTGCAGGGTCACCGACAGTCCAGGGCTGCCTGAGTGTAGTGGAGCTCTCATGTGTCAGAGTGGGGAAGCCGACTACAGAGACAGAGCCGAGCAGTGGTCTTAAGCCATGATCCGGGGCACTGTCAGGCCACTGCTCTTCGAGCAGGGATCCCACAAATGACAGATCAGGGGAGACGCACCTTCCTCCTTTGGAGGGAGCAGCACGGGAGTGCACGGGAGGAATCTGCTGGGTTTGAAGACTCCAAACAGGGCCGTGTGCCCAAGATAGAAATGCATGGTCACAGGCCAGAGACTGGGGAGACAGGAGTGGTCGACTGCTTTTCTCTGAGGGCACACTGAGGAGTGGGGCCTAAACTCTTGGCTCCTCAGGGCAGGGAATTGGGAGCTGAGACCTTCATTCCTGTGCTCCAGAGCTCTACAGAAACGTTCAGAGAACAAAAGCTCCCGAGAGTGAGCCCAAGCAGATTACTTAGCCCGGCCCCTGGTAAGGGCGGTGCAATTCTGCCTGGGGAAAAGACATTTGAGAATCACGGCAACAGGCCCTCCCCCAGAAGATCAGCAAGAACATCCAGCCAAGACCAAGTTCACCGATCAATCAAAGTGCACCACACAACTCCAGAGCTAGGGGAAAGCAGCACATAGAATTCACAGCTTTTTCCCCATGATTCTTTAGTCTCTCAAAGTTAATTTTTTTAAATCCTATATTGTTCTTATACTATTTTTTTAATTTTCCTCTTTCCTATTTTAATGTTTTTTAACTATTTTATCTTATCAATACCTTTTCAAAAATCTTTCTTAATTTTCATTCTTATAGTCGTATTCTATCCCTTCACTGTATTTAACCTTATTTTTTGTATACACATAGATTTCTCTTTCTTTAAATTTTTGGGATACAGTTTCTTCTAACAGATGAAAATACACCCCAAATCTAGTGCATGGCTTTGTTCTAGTCTCCAGCCTGATCACATTCTTTCCTCTTTCTTTTTTTTTCTTTTTTCAACCAACTTCTTTTCTTATCAACTCTTTTTTCTTTAAATCTTTAAATTTTCATCTTTACAGGCATATTCCATCCCTTCACTGTGTTTACCCTCATTTTTGTGCATATACAAGTTTTTCTTTTTTTTAAATTTTGGGAGGCAGTTTCTTCTAACAGACCAAAATACACCCAAAATCAAGTGTGTGGTTCTGTTCTATTCACCAGTCTAATATATATACATTTTTTTTTCTTTCTTTCTCCTTTCTTCTCACCCCGGTTTCAGGTCTTGTCCAACTTGGTTAATGTATTTTTCTGGGGTCATTGCTACCCATTTAGTATTTTGTTCTCTCATTCATATATCCTTATCTGGATAAGATGACAAGGCAGAAAAACTCACCACAAAAAAAGAACAAGAGGCAGTACCAGCGGTTAGGGACCTAGCCAATATGGACATTAGCAAGATGTCAGAACTAGAGTTCAGAATGATGATTATCAAGGTACTAGCTGGGCTCAAAAAAAGCATGGGAGATACTACAGAATCCTTTTCTGGAGAAATAAAATCCCTTTCTGGAGAAATAAAAGAACTAAAATCTAACCAAGTTGAAATAAAAAAAAATTTATTAATGAGGTGCAATAAAATAAAAAATGGAGGATCCTACTGCTAGGATAAATGAGGCAGAAAAGAATATTAGTGATATAGAAGACCAAATGATGGAGAATAAGGAAGCTGAGAAAAAGAGAGATAAATAACTACTGGACCACAAAGGGAGAATTTGAGAGATCAGTGATACCATAAGACAAAACAATATTAGAATAATTGGAATCCTAGAAGAAGAAGAAAGAGCAAGAGGGGCAGATGATATATTGGAGTGAATTATAGCGAGAATTTCCCTAATTTGGTGAAGGGAACAAGCATCAAAATCCAGGAGACACAGAGATCCCCCCCTAAAATCAATAAAAATAGGTCCACACCCCATCATCTAATAGTAAAACTTACAAGTCTCAGTGACAAAGAGAAAATCCTGGAAGCAGCTCAGGACAAGAGGTCTGTAACATAAAATGATAGAAATATTAGATTGGCAGCAGACTTATCCATAGAGACCTGGCAGGCCAGAAAGGACTGGCATGATATATTTGGAGCACTAAATGAGAAGAATATGCAGCCAAGAATACTATATCCAGCAAGGCTGTCACTGAAAATAGAAGGAGAGATAAAGAGCTTCCAGGACAAACAAAAACTAAAAGAATTTGAAAACACAAAACCAGCCTTACAAGAAATACTGAAGGGAGTCCTCTAAGCAAATAGAGAGCCTAAAAGTAACATACCAGAAAGGAACAGAGACAATATACAGTAACAGTCACTTACAGGCAATACGATGGCACTAAATTCATTTATTTCAATAGTTACCCTGAATGTAAATGGGATAAATGCCCCAATCAAAACACAGGGTATCAGAATGGATTAAAAAAAAAAGCAAGACCCATTGATATGCTTTTTCTACAAGAAAATAATTTTAGACCGAAGGACACCTCCAGATTTAAAGTGAGGAGGTGGAAAAAAATTTACCATGCTAATGGACATCAAAAGAAAGCTGGAGTGCCAATCCTTATACCAGATCAATTATATTTTAAGCCAAAGACTAAAATAAGAGATGAGGAAGGACACTATATCATACTTAAAGGGTCTGTCCAAAAAGAAGATCTAACAATTTTAAATATCTATGCCCTTAACATGGGAGCAGCCAACTATATAAACTAATTAATAACAAAATCAAAGAAACACATAAACAATAATACAATAATAGTAGCGGACTTTAACACACCCCTCACTGAAATGGACAGAATATCCAAGTAAAAGATCAACAAGGAAATAAAGGCCTTAAATACACACTGGACCAGAAGGACATCACTGATATATTTAGAATATTCTATCCCAAAGCAACAGAATACACATTATTCTCTAGTGCACATGGAACATTCTCTAGAACAGATCCTGGGTCACAAATCAGGTCTGAACCAGTACCACAAGATTGGGATCATTCCCTGCATATTTTCAGACCACACTGCTTTGAAGCTAGAACTCAACCACAAGAGGAAAGTTGGAAAGAATTCAAATACATGGAGGCTAAAGAGCATCCTACTAAAGAATGAATGGGTCAACCAGGAAATTAAAGAAAATTTTTTTTAAAAAATTCATTGAAACAAATAAAAAT
Organism: Mellivora capensis; assembly: GCA_004024625.1. Lineage (NCBI taxonomy): Eukaryota > Metazoa > Chordata > Mammalia > Carnivora > Mustelidae > Mellivora > Mellivora capensis. The sequence goes on along the minus strand of PISX010002538.1, from coordinate 121,711 downwards.
GAAAATACAACTGTTCAAAATCTTTGGGACACAGCAAAAGCCGTCCTGAGAGGAAAATATATAGCAATACATGCCTTACTCAAGAAACAAGAAAGGTCTCAAGTACACAACCTAACCCTACACCTAAAGGAGCTGGAGGAAGAACAGCAAAAAAAAAAACTAAACCCAGCAAGAGAAAAGAAATCATAAAGATCAGAGCAGAAATCAATGAAATAGAAACCAAAAGAACAGTAGAACAGATCAATGAAACTAGAAGCTGGTTCTTTGAAAGAATTAATAAGATTGATATACCCCTGGCCAGACTTATCAAAAGGAAAAGAGAAAGGACCCAAATAAATAAAATCATAAATGAAACAGGAGAGATAACAACCAACACCAAAGAAATACAAATAATTATAAGAACATATCATGAGCAACTATACGCCAGCAAATTTGACAATCTGGAATAAATGGATGCATTCCTTGAGACATATAAACTACCACAACTGAGCCAGAAAGAAATAGAAAACCTGAACAGACCAATAACCGGTAAGGAGATTGAAGCAGTCACCAAAAATCTCCCAAAAAAGAAGAGCCCAGGGCAAGAGGGCATCCCAGGGGAATCCTACCAAACATTTAAAGAAGAATTAATACCTATTTTCCTGAAACTGTTCCAAAAAATAGAAATAGAAGGAAAACTTCCAAACTCATTTTATGAGGCTAGCATTACCTTGACCCCAAAACCAGACAAAGAACCCATCAAAAAGGAGAATTATAGACCAATATCCTTGATGAATATGGTTGCAAAAATTCTCACCAAAATCCTAGCCAATAGGACCCAACAGTACATTAAAAGGATTATTCACCATGACCAAGTGAAATTTATTCCTGGGCTGCAAGGTTGGTTCAACATCCACAAATCAATCAATGTGATGCAATACATTAATAAAAGAAAGAACAAGAACTATATGATACTCTCAATAGATGCCGAAAAAGCATTTGACAAAGTACAGCATCCTTTCTTGATCAAAACTCTTCACAGTGTAGGGATAGAGGGTACATACCTCAATATCATAAAATTCATCTATGAAAAACCCACCACAAATATCATTCTCAATGGGGAAAAACTGAGAGCTTTTCCCCTAAGGTCAGGAACATGGCAAGGCTGTCCACCATCTCCACTGCTATTCAACATAGTACTAAAAGTCCTAGCCTCAGCAATCAGACAACAAAAAAGAAACAAAAGGCATCCGAATCAGCAAAGAAGAAGTCAAACTCTCACTCTACATATGATATGATACTTTATGTGGAAAACCCAAAAGACTCCACTCCAAAACTGCTAGAACTTGTACAGGAATTTAGTAAAGTGTCAGGATATAAAATCAATACATAGAAATCAGTTGCATTTCTATACACCAACAGCAAGACAGAAGAAAGAGAAATTAAGGAATTGAACCCATTTACACTTACACCCAAAACCATAAGATACCTAGGAATAAACCTAAGCAAAGAGGCAAAGAATCTGTACTCAGAAAACTATAAAGTACGCATGAAAGAAATTGAAGAAGACACAAAGAAATGGAAAACAATTCCATGCTCATGGATTGGAAGAACAAATATCGTGAAAATGTCTATGCTACCTAAAGCAATCTACACATTTAACGCAATCACTATCAAAATACCATCAATTTTTTTCAAAGAAATGTAATAAATAATCCTAAAATTTACATGGAACCAGAAAAGACCCCGAATAGCCAGAGGAATATTGAAAAAGAGAGCCAAAGTTGGTGGCATCACGATTCCGGACTTCAAGCTCTATTACAAAGCTGTCATCATCAAGACAGTATGGTACTGACACAAAAACAGAAACATAGATCAATGGTACAGAATAGAGAGCCCAGAAATAGACCCTCAACTCTATGGTCAACTAATCTTCGACAAAGCAGGAAAGAAAATCCAATAGAAAAAAAACAGTCTCAACAAAAGGTGTTGGGAAAATTGGACATCCACATGCAGAAGAATGAAACTGGACCATTTCCTTACACCACACAGAAAAATAGACTCAAAATGGATGAAGGACCTCAATGTGAGAAAGGAATCCATCAAAATCCTTGAGGATAACACAGGCAGCAACCTCTTTGACCTCAGCCGCAGCAACTTCTTCCTTGGAATATCTCCAAAGGCAAGGGAAGCAAAGGCAAAAATGAGCTATAAGGACTTCATCAAGATCAAAAATTTTTGTATACCAAAGTAAACAGTCAACAAAACCAAAAGACCATGCACATAATGGGAGAAGATATTTGTAAATGACATATCAGATAAAGGGCTAGTACCCAAAATCCATAAAGAACTTATCAAACTCAACACCCAAAGAACAAATAATCTGATCAAGAAATGGGCAGAGGACATGAACAGACATTTCTGCAAAGAAGACATCCAGATGGCCAAAAGACACATGAGAAAGTCCTCCACATCACTCGGCATCAGGGAAATACAAATCAAAACCACAATGAGATACCACTTCACAACAGTCAGAATGCCTAAAATTACGTCACAAAACGACAGATGCTGGCAAGGATGCAGAGAAAGGGGAACCCTCTTACACTGTTGGTGGGAATGCAAGCTGGTGCAGCCACTCTGGAAAACAGTATGGAGATTCCTCAAAAAGTTGGAAATAGAACTACCCTATGACCCAGCAATTGTACTACTGTGTATTTACCCTAAAGATACAAACGTAGTGATCCGAAGGGGCACGTGCACCCGAATGTTTATAGCAGCAATGTCCACAATAGCCAAACTATGGAAAGAAACTAGATGTCCATCAACAGATGAATGGATAAAGAAGATGTGTATACATACACACGCACATGCACACGCACGCACACACACACACCATGGAGTACTATGCAGCCATCAAATATGAAATCTTGCCATTTGCAATGATGTGGATGGAACTAGAGGATATTATGCTGAGCAAAATAAGTCAATCAGAGAAAGACAATTATCATATGATCTCTCAGATATGAGGAATTTGAGAGGCAGGGTGGGGAGTTGTGGGGGGGTAGGGAGGGAAACAATGAAACAAGATGGGACTGGGGAGGGAGATAATCCATAAAAGACTCTGAATCTTAGGAAACAAACAGGGTTTCTGGGGGGTGGAGGGTAGGGATAAGGTAGTTCGGTTATGGCCATTGGGGAGGGTATGTGCTATGGTGAGTGCTGTGGATTATGTTCACATTATGTGGATCATATATGTATAGATCCACATATGGATTCATATATGTATCATTATGTGGATAATGATTCACAGACCTGTGCCCCTGAAAAAATAATACATTATATGTTAATTAAAAAATAAAAATAAAAATAAAGATCTATTACAATCCTAAAAAAGTTTTAAATGGCATATTTTTTTTAATACGCCAAAAAAATCTTTTTCTTTTTGTTTCTGGCAGCTTGGACGGCAGCAGCAGTCAGGTGCATTTGTCAGAGATTCTGAGTATTTGGCGAGACACAGACATAAGGATCATGGAGCAATGTCTTGGTAGGCTGTCCCCAGAAGGGCCAAGGGTTCACTTCAGGAGACAGTGATGGATGGGTCCCTGCAAAGTCACTCTTTACACCAGCCCCTGCTGCCTCTGTGATCTGTGGCAGCGTTTGCACATAATTTTTAAACAGGCTTCCAAACACACCGCACTGCCTCTCCAGTGGGTGAATGCAGTGCTCGCGTGCCCAGAGCGAGAGTGATGATGGAAGACCCTGCCCCGCTAAGTCTTCATGGCTACTGGGATGTCCGATCCTCTGCATTAAAGCCATCAAATGTTGGCCTGCCTGGTAGGCAGACATCCCCAGTTCTATGTACACCCCTGTGGGGCCCCTGGAGGTGCCACGCCGCCACCACCAGTCACAAGCACCCACGTTCCCTTACCAGCTGTGCGCAGTCCCGAGGGAAGCAGGAACACCCACTCAGTTTCGCACACGCACGCAGAAGGTGTTCGCACAGTGGCTCTAATCAATAAATCACTTCGCACCGTTGATCTGTTCCCATGGTTTAAACATATAAGTGCTCAAATGCAACAAAAAATACAACAGTTTCAGCCACAAGACGACACCCCGTCAGCTGCCTCTGAACTTCCTCGACCCAAAAAGAGTGCTTCCTGCGGCACACCAAAGACCTTTCTTTTCTTTCTTTCTTTCTTTTTATTTGTTTTTTGTTTAAATTCAATTTACAGTACGACATTGGTATCCATGCCGTGGTCAGTGACTCATTAGTGTGGATAACACCCAGTGCTCACCACATCACGTGGCCTCCTTAATGCCCACCACCCAGGTACCCATCTGCCCAACCACCTCCCCTCAGTCTACCCCAGTTTGTTTCCTATAATTGTCTCTCATGGGTTTTCTCCCTTTCTGATGACTTCCCCTTCAGTTTCCCTATGAAGTGAAACAGAGTGAAGAGTGAAGCCGTATAAGAATTGTCTTTCTCTGATTGACTTACATAATCCCCTCCAGTTCCATCCACATCAGTGTAAATGGTAGATACTCATCCCTTCTCATGACTGAGTAATATTCCATTATATATATGGGCCACATCTTCTTTATCCATTCATTTGTCAATGGGCATCTGGGCTCCTTCCCACAGTTTGGCTATTGTGGACATTGCTGCTATGAACATTGGGGTGCACGTGCCCCTTCGGATCACTACATTTGTATCTTTGGGGTAAATACCCAGTAGTGCAATTGCTGGGTCATAGGGTAGCTCTATTTTTAATGTCTTGAGGAACCTCCATGCTGTTTTCCACAGTGGTTGCACCAGCTTGCATTCCCACCAACAGTGTAGGAGGGTTCCCCTTTCTCCACATCCTCACCGACATCTGTCGTTTCCTGACTTGTTAATTTTAGCCATTCTGACGGGTGTGAGGTGGTATCTCATTGTGGTTTTGATTTGTATTTCCCTGATGCCGAGTGATGTGGTGCACTTTCTCATGTGTCTGTTGCACAGCAAAGACCTTTAAGTGCACAATCATTAAGAAAATGTTTCCTAATTCTGTGATTCTAATTCTGTGATTAGTTGTACATTTCACATTCATAAAATATGTATGAACAATACCTCCCTTTTCTTTTTTTCTCTGAAAATGCGAAACTACATAGAGACCAATGTACATCTGGATGTCTGTTTCATACCTTACTAACCCCTTACTCAAGTTTGGAGAAACCAGACCCTCGTGCTCTGCCACCACTTGTTTTCCCACACGGTAACTGATCCAGAGGGCCCACAACCATATTCAGAAAACAGGCATTTTAAGAGCAAACACATAAAGATAATCACAAATGTTTACAGCATCCCATTAGAGTGGTGTTTGGAAAATTTGGGAACAAAACCTATTACATAGTTATATCCTATTTCTAAATTAAATTGTATATTTTAATGTACAAATTACATTCAATTTGTGAGGGTTTTTTTTTTTCATTTGTTTATTGTAACCTGGGGTTTCTTGGGTGACATAGGTCATTTTCATTGAGAAAAACTTCACTCTTGAGGACTTTCCCTTGACACCCATTTTGATTCTAGGTCAGTACCATGAAGACTCTAAAATATGTAACCGCCTCATGTAAAACAGTTTGAGAATCACAGGCAGGGACATAACCTTAATGTTTTTCACTAACAAGTAATAAAGGTTTTAAATAAGAACAAATAAAAATCATACTTTTCCATGGAGCAAACAAGCAGAAGCAGATGAGCTGAATTTCTGAGACTTCAGAGCTCCCTGGAGAAGGAAAGTGTGGCAGCTTCCATGCCTGTGGAAGGTGCCCGGGGGGCAGGTGGCAGAGACGAGGGAGTACCACGGGGCTTGACGGGTCTCAGGGGCTGGTGGTGAATTGAAGCCTACAAGAACTCCAAAGGTAAGGACAGGCGGTAGGGCCCAGTGACCCCCCCAAGTCCAAGGGACAAAGAAGTCTATGGGAAGAGTTACCAGCAGCCAAAGCTGGAACAATTTGAGTAACAAAATGAATAAAATCATATTGGTTTAGAACCATAAGTATATGAAAAGAAACACACATGAGTCCATACATGTATAATGACTGAGTAAACAATGGAGAGAAAACAAGTGTCCCAAGTAGAGGGCTCTAAATGATTCATGTATGACCCACCCTCCCAGAGATGGGGCTCCTCGGGGTGGCCCCACACTTTCTCCCAAAGAGCCCAGTTTGGGAAGATGAGCCACAGAGGAGCCTGACAGGTACGACTTGAAGCCAAATGATCAAAGTTAACGTGAGCCACGAGAAGTCGTGTTGGTGGAAGGGACCCATGGGATAATGTGACAAGAAGGGTACTTGACCCCGGTGTCCTTCCTCCCAAAGGCACATCACTCCCATATAATCATGAGAAAAGCATTTCTCTGTGGATGGAATTCTACAAAATACCTCAACACTATCCTGGTCATGAACAACAAGGAGAGTCTGAGAAATGGTCACAGCCAAGCAGAGCCTCAGGCGACGGGAGACCGAGGGCCACATGGCGTCCTGGGTGGGATCCTGGGGCAGAAAAAGGACACATGGGAAAAACTCAGGAAATACAACTAAATTACAGACTTTAGTTCGTGATATTTGTTCGTGAGTTTTCGGATGTGCTGAACCTTTGACAATGACAGAAGACACTGACCGCCCGAGACCCCTGGCACACATCCTGCATACCTGAAACTGTTTGAAATTAAAAGTTAATTTCTTTAAAGAAACAAAAACATTCCTACAAAAAAGTGAACATAGAATGAGCAACATGTGGGGAGTAGCAAGCAGTCTATACCATGCATAATTAAGCTCCCAGAAGAAGAAAAGAGGGAAAAGGGGACAGGGAGAAAAAAGTTAAAAATATACTAATATTGGAAATGGAATAGCTGGAAAATTTCCAAATTCTATGAGAAAAAAAAAGCAATCCACAAATTCAGGAGGTGTGATAAATGCCAAATATGATAAATTCAAAGAAAACTACAACTAGATATATCATGCTCAAATTGGTGAAGATAAAGGAAAAAAACCTAAAAGCAGCGAGTGAAAAATACCCATTACAAGCAGGAGAACAACGGCAAGAAGATCTGCTAAGCTCTCATTCGATACAAAGCACGACTGTGAGACAATAGACTGAAGGAACTGAAAGTAGGTCTGCCAAACTAGGATTCTGTATTCAGCAAAAAAAAGCGGGGGCGGGGGATAAAGACATTTTTCAGTAAATAATGGTGGAGAATCTGCAGCCCGTAGGCTCATAGGACAAGAGACCCAGAAGGAGGCCTGAAGCCTGAAGAGGAAATGGCAGCAGATGGACACGGGTCAGCGGGCATGAAGGGAGAGCACTAAAATATAAATAAGTGGTGAGAACGTTTTTCTCTTTTCTACTTTGAAGACAACAACTGTCTGCAAATTGACAGCAACGAACATCAGGTTTACGGTTTGTTGAAATAAAATGCATGACAGTGGTCATGAAAGTGTGTGGTCGTGGGACTTGGACTTCATGTGAGGTGGCGTGATACTATTTCCTCGTAGAGGACGATAAGTTATGGGTGGGTATTATACTTCTTAGACCAACGACCAAAATAAACAATATTTATTATAAAATCAAGAAGATATAACATGGAATACTCCAAATCATTGAATAATCCAAAGGAAGATAGAAGGAACAAAAAGCAAGTAGGATAAGTAAGAGAGACCAGCAAGATAGCAGACTCAATGCCAGCCATGCCCATAATCACGTTAAATACAAGAGCTTAAACACTGGGATTAAAAGGCTGAAATTGTCAGACTGGATGAAAGGAAACAAACAGAATCCTGAAACTACATACTGCCAACAAGACAACTGATTTAATGTACAGGCAGGGCGCCTGGGGGGCTCCGTGGGTGAAGCCTCTGCCTTCGGCTCCGGTCGGGATCCCGGGGTCCTGGGATCGAGCCCCACATCGGGCTCTCTGCTCAGCAGGGAGCCTGCTTCCCCCCTCTCTCTGCCTGCCTCTCTGCCTGCTTGTGATCTCTGTCTGTCCAATAAATAAATAAAATCTTTAAAAAAATAAATGTGCAGGCAGAGCAGATACAGGCATAGGGATGAAGAAGACCAGAGCGTACTAGCATCTGGAGGGACGTCAGCAAGAAGGCTGGCTTCCAGGGAGACGTGGTCCCAGAGGCACAGAAAGCCCTCCCTAAACACGGAAAGGGTTAGTTCATCAGGAAGAAACAGTAATCCTAAAGCATATATTCCTAATAACTGAGTCCCAAAGTACAAAAATCAAAAATAGGCAAAGCCTTAGGGAAAAATCGATGAAGCCACAAATCACGGAATATATAAGACAAATTAAAGATACCACCGATTTGGCCCCACTATTAACACTTTAACCTCACTGACATTTGTTCCGCTACACCACAACGTTCAAACCGTACATTCTGTACCATAACAGTTCTACATGTATAAATTTAAAACCAGAACAAACAGATTTATAGCAATGAAAGTCCAAATAGAAGTTGCCTGCAAGCGTGGGTGGGGGGGCTGGACAGGGAAGTAGCAGAAAAAGGAGCAGAAAGAACAATCGTTTCAAGGCGATGAAAATATTCTATATTGTGATCGGGTCATGGGTGACATGGGAAATATTTGTCAAAGCTCATTAAATGAGCTTAAATCTATGCATTAAGTGTATGTAAATTATAACAGATTATATAATCGAATGTGAGACTCAACTCACCACACCATACACAATTGGATAAGATTTTTTAAAGCTTCACATTCAGGGTCTGAGTCTGCTGGATCTCTCTCAGATCTGAGTCTCCGTCTCCACGGTTTCCAGACACTACCATTTCCGCGACACAAGGAGCCCAGCCCTGGGTGGGGAATGGTACTTCCTCGTCCCGCTCCCCACAACCATCCCATCACCAGGATTGAAAAGATGCTCATTGCTTCTCACTTTCAAATAAGCTCTAAAAGTAGAGGGGAAAAGTCTCAGAATCAGTGAAATATAGGAATTTTTTAAGATCAAAATGCCTTTATTTTTTAATATTGTATTGATTTATTTGAGAGAGAGCAAGAGAGAGAGAGCACTAGCGAGGTGAGGGGCAGAGGGAGAGGGAGAAGCAGGCTCCCCACAGCACAGAGAGCCCGACGCGGGACTCAGACCCAGGACCTGAGACCATGACCTGAGCCGAAAGCAGACACCTCACTGACTCAACCACCCAGGTGCCCCAAATCGAAATGCCTTTAATAATAATCGAAGAGATGGCTGCCTTCTGGAGCCTGGGCCCAGGGAAGATGGGAGGAAGAGCAAGGGCACAGCCAGCAAAGCTCTCCTTTGTCAAGAAGAAGGAAAGCCCTCGTGCCCCTAGAGTCCCCCCAGACCTGGGACACCTGTCACCCCAGGGGCCCATGAGGCTGGGAGAAAGCCAAGGTCTCTCCTGGGACCTATGAGTGCCTGGAAATAAAATGAGAAGTTGGTTAATGACAAGAGGAGGAACTGGTCCCTGAGGAGCAGCTCATAGCTCCGGGGTCCAGGCCTGATGTCCCCGGCAACAGGGTCTTTACCTCTGCAGTAAGATGGCCCTTATATTTGGCCAGACTTTCTCCAGGAGAAGGGTCCTGGGTCAAAGCCATATAGACCTGCAGAACCCCAGAAAAGGAGCTGGGGTCCTGGAGGGACCGCTGCAGGGTGCCGTGGGGTGGTGACATCAGAGCTGGGGTGGGAGATGCAGACCGGGACCCCCAGGCCCACCAAACGGCCCCCAGATCTCCAGGAGGATGTTTGCTGAGGGGGTGCCCCAGGACTGCTGGCCGGCACTTGGTGTGAAGACGGTGGGTTGAGAGCGCATCTCCGAGGCTCAGCGTGTCTATTAACCAACAGTCGGCGGGACCGCTGGTCGGTGACTGACGGGCCCTGCTGTCAAGCCAACGACAGGACCCAGAGGACCGTTTCAGAGTGACAGGGAGAAACTGTGCTCACTGAAGACAGGTCTACCTTACTCCTCACACAAGGAGCAGGAAATGGTCGGCTTCCAAGACGAAGTGAGAAAACGCTGTGGGCCATCTTCTGTGAAACAGGAAAGTGCCAGTGACTCCCCAAACCCCCGGCCTCCGGCAGACGTGCCGGCCTCCGTGTACCTGCAGCACCAGAGCTCGAGCCGCGGGAGCGCGGGTCGGGGGGCAGCCCCACACAGGTCCTCTACCAAGTGCCCCCCAGGGCATGTATGGGACCGGGTGTCCCTGGGGAGGGGACTCACTCCGAATGACGCTGAGCAAGGGAGTCGGGAGGGGACCCCCCCACCCTGCTCTCCCAGCACAAAGCCCCGTCCCAGTCCGTGCTTCGTTAAAGAGTGGACTTTTCCTCCCGGTGCTGGGGGCCGCTGGGGGGGGCATGGTCCCCACCCCGTGCCTGTGGGAAGGACTGCACCGCCCCACGGCCCTTCTCTTCAGCCTCAGCCCCTCCCGTGACCCTCATCCCGGCCCATCCTGTGGGTGCACGCCCCTCGCAGCCTGGGCAGCCGTCCCCTCCGGCACGTCCCCTGCTCCCCTCCTAACTGCGACCTCCACCCCCACCCCTGCATCCTGGCCAGCGGTCTCTGCTCCAGCGTCCTCACCACCCCAGGAGCAGGACCTCTCCAGACAGGGTGGCCTACAAGCTCTCCTGTCCTAGAGCTACTCGCCATGCACATTCAGGGTGCCTGGCACACACCCGTGTGCTTTCTCTGAGCTGCTCGTTGAGGGCCCAGAACCTACGTCCGAGTCCTGACGTCCGGTACCAGCGAATGTGAGCTTAATTGGAAATGGGTCTTCACAGGTGTGATCAGACAAAGGATCTCAAGATGAGACCATCCGGGCCCATCTGTGTGGGTCCCAAATCCGATGACAAGCGTCATTATTAGATGCAGAAGAGGAGACAGACACGGAAGCCACATGCAGACAGAAGCAGGACCAGGGAGGGACGCAGCCACCAGCCCAGGGACTCCTGGGGCCACGGGAGCTGGAAGTGGCAGGAAGGACCCTCCCCAGAGGCTCTGGAGGGAGCTGTCCCTACTGACGCCTGGATCTCGGACATTCGGCTCCCAGGACGTGAGAGAACCCATTCCTGTTGTGTGACGCCCCCAGCTGTGGGGGCCAGCAGGCCTGCAAACTCATCTCATTAGCCGTGCAGTCACACTCAGGTGTGTCCTCCTCTGATCCCCGGTGTGTCCCCGTGTCCCCACGGTAAAGCCCTGATCTGCCCCTCCCTCTGAGAAGTCCTTGGTTTGTGTCTGTTTCCCTCTAAACTGGGAGTAACTGAGGGCGCGGACCCCCACGGCCGGCTGAGCAGCTGAAGCTGGGCCTGATGGGGGCTCCCAGCCCGCCCGAAGGGTCCCAAATGTCCACTCCCCACCAGAGGACCCAGCGATGGGGGCATCCTGCAGGCCACGTGTCACCACGGGGACTGGGGAGGCAGGACCTGTCATCGCGAGGTGGCCCGTTGGGGAGAATCGAGTGGACAGTCCCATCCCTTGAACCCATAACGAAAGTGCACACCCCTCCCAGCCTGATCCCTCAGCAAGTGCTGGGGGGAAGGCTGTGGGTCAGGATTGCATTTCCCAAAACTGACTACATTGTTCCATTACTGCGACAGTTCAGAAATATTCCAAAAAATTCATTTTCTGAGAATAATACCAGTAAACTTAAATCCCTCCAAATAGAGCCTTTGCAGTTCTTCCCGCTAACTATAAATTTCCTTTTGCAGCTTTCTAACACAATTTATTAGTAATCTAGGGCGCTTTGAGCGTGCGGGTTTGAGGCTGGCCAGTGAGTCAACGCGATGACCATTTTATCCGCCTCATATCTGGAACGTATTGAGATGAGCAGGACAGCGATTGTCTTTTCATAATCTGATCAGTGAGAGCCCACTGGGCGAGAGACAGTGTTTTAAAAAGTAATTGTTTAAATGAACTTGATATTTTTATTGCAAAAATACATCACAACATGCTTGAAGGTTGGGTTTTAGCTCAGTAACTACAAACATGATTCAAGTGATTCATGAAGAAGTTAATGACAAACACTGTTGTCATTTACATAATCTAATAAAAAGCTTATTAATGTAAGGGAGACACTGGGTGGGCATCCACACATAGAGTGATGTGTTCATTTACTGTAATGAAATAAGTTGAATTCTGTCAAACTTTGTTTCTCTCTAAACCTGACGCCAGTGGCATTTTCCACCTCTGCTCCTAGCACGGCCCCCACCGCCTTCTTTTGCACCCTATAACCCGGCCCAGGCATGCCCTCTACCGCATAGGCACGGCCTTGCGTCTGGAGAGCGGCTCCCTGTCACTGCCCAGGTCGGCAGCCCTCTGTTTTCTTACCTTTAGAGCTGGCATCGCTTCCTGGGAGACTCAGCTCGAGCCCTGGGATTCATTCCGCAGGAAATCCCACGGCCACAGTCGGGGAGTGCGAGGGGCAGAGGCGCTCAGGAACCCCCCCTCTCGCCGTGCCTCCCACCTGGGGGCACGATGGCTGCAGAAATGGGCGCTTGGCTCTGCTGCTCGGCAGGGCTGCCTCGCCGATATGGGGTTGAGGCCCGTTGTCTCCTCTAAACGTGGAACTTGGAGCACCCCCACTGTCCTGCCACCACGTTACTAGGAACCAGACCCAAGAAACAAGTTGGTCCCTGACGATCCCCAGGAGCCCCGGGAAGGTGCCCTCTGCTCCTCTCTGCGTGCCCCTGCCAGGGGCCACCCCCGCTGGCCCTTAACTCTGCTGGCAACACTCTGACCATCCTTGGCGCAGACCAAGCGCAGTGACTATTTCAGAAGCATAACGGGTGTGGCTTTGGGCAGCTGCCGGTCAAGGGGGTCCAGGCAGCATCGCCTACGCAGAGCCTGGCTCCCGCTGAGGACAGTGTCCACCCAGGGACCGTGGGCAGGTCCAGGGCCTCTTCACAGCACCCCTTCTCCAGTGAAAAGCGGGAGGCCGGGGGAGCTGTGCCCCCAGGTCTCTTGCAGATCCCATGGCAGTGTGCCTTCCTGAGGGCACAGGGTTTAAGAGCGAAGGGGAGCAGGGGGCCAGGCCACCTGGGCCCAATTCTGGCTCTGTACTCACCGTCTGACCCTCCGCCGGACACGTCGCCGCTCTGTGCCTCAGTTTCCCCACTTGACAATGAGAGCGATGATCATGCCACCTGCTCCTCGGGGTTGTCGTAGAACAAGTGAGTCGATGCACATAACACACTTGGGATGATTCTGGCACACGCCGAGGGCCAACACATGTTAGGTATCAAGTTTCCTACGTGATTCCTTCTGCCCGACCCCACGACCAGCCTCCCCCCCACCTGCCCCTCCCCCGCCCCACCAAACGCACACCCATGTCCGGGGCTTTGCACGTGGTCTTCTTCCACCGGGATCCCCTTTCCCAGGTATCGACACAGCCACTCCCCCAACGCATTCATGTCTCTGCTAAAATCTCCCTTAATCAGTCTTAAAATCCCCTAATCAGTCTATGAGAACCACCCTGCCCTTACCCCAGCCCCATTCCAGGACCGTGACTTTTAGCTAGTCACGCACTTTACACAGCACACGTCATTGCCTGACACAGTAACCGTCTCCTGTGTCAAAAACTTCTCCTAAAAATATGTTTCTTTTTTTCCTTTCTTTATTTAAACTTTATTTTATTTTCTCAGTATTCCAAGATTCATTGTAAAAACATATTTCTTCCGCCAAAGAAGTAAATCTGAATCTGAATTACTGAAAAAGAGAGAGAAATAAAAAGAAACACAAACACGTGTCAAAACTCACAGGGCTTGGGGGTGTCTGGGTGGCTCAGTGGGTTAAAGCCTCTGCCTTCGGCTCAGGTCATGATCCCAGGGTCCTGGGATCGAGCCCTACATCGGGCTCTCTGCTCAGCAGGGAGCCTGCTTCCTCCTCTCTCTCTGCCTGCCTCTCTGCCTACTTGTGATCTCTGTCAAATAGATAAGTAAATTTTTTTAAAAAACCACAGGATTTCATTGACATGGAACTCAAACACAGCTTTTAACCCTTCTATTAGTTAAAAATAAGAATAAAAGAAAGTAACTATTTAACTCAAAGACTAGAAAAAAAAGCTCTGCCCTCCAGGAAAGCCAGAGTCTTTGGAATTCCACAGGAATCTGTGGAAATGCGCCGACCTTGCAGGTTAGAAGGAAAGTTTGTCAGACAGACAACAGGGAGCTTGCAGTGAGGCTGGACAGCCGGTCCCACTCGGAAGTGAGCGGTGCCGCCACAGGGGACACTGCCCGTGCCTGTCGGGCGGCTCTGGGGCACCGCGGTTGAAGGGAAACATCCCGACGTGGAGCGAGTTACGGAACCTGACACAACACACACGAGGATGACCGTCCGAAATCATTGCTTTAGATCCCAAATCCCAAATAGCATGTGCACGTTCCTGCACAAACACACGGGTGTGCCACATGCATGCAAGTGTGTGCACACACGTGCGTGCACATGCGTGTACACACGATCACATGCGCACCGAGACATGCACACACGAGCATGTGCACACAGACATATGTGCGTGCACGTGTGCACCTGCATACAAAGACATGTGTGCACACTACTGCACATGCATGTACGTGTGCACAGCGACCTGTACACATACACGCACGCACATGACACACATGTGCTCACAAGCATGCAAAGACACACATGTGCACTGCTGCACATGCATGTACCTACGCACCGCGCCATGTATACAAACATGTGTGCACACATGCGCGCACATACGCGCATACATGGCAAATACACACAAATGTCATGGGTACGTAAGATTCATGACAGGGCTGCAAGAATTTGCAATCCGAAGGAGATACGAAACACAATTCATCCTCTCAGTAAGTTAAAAGTTCTCTAAAAAGTTCTCTCCAATTTCTAAAACAGCATTTGATAAATTTTAATACGTGTGTTTCAAGGTCAGGGTGAACTAAACATAGACACACATTTTCTTACCACGACGTGTATCTATCTCAAATGAAATGCCAGTGTCACACCAGATTCTGGACCTTAGGAGCAGTTAGGGTCTGGAGCAGGGCAACTTGCCTGTTACCCCGACCCCTTAACCATCAGCCCACAGATGCCTCCCAGTGCGACCCGGAGACCCACCCGATGCGGGGCGCCCCTGGGGGTGTAGAGGTGAGGAGTGTGGTTATTTGGGGAACACATGCTTGTCTACTTGTAAGTTCCACAAAAACATACTGAAAATCTACAAAAAGGATATGTTTCCACACACACAGCCAACAAAACATAGAATTAAAACAGGTATTAACTGCAGCAATAAATGATAAATTAGATGCTATATATTTATGTATGTTGTCTTAATTGTGGAAAAACTGAGATTTTCTAAATGCCAAATATGGATGATTTACTAAATACATTTTGTGGCTTTAGTCTACTGTGAACACTGAAAACGAGCGTATGTTGACAAAAGAAAGGCGTGTGTGCGCGTTAAATGGACGAGGGGTGTTTACAACTGTGTAATGGGCTATTCTCCTCCTCCCTTTTGTGGTGGTTGGAAGGATAGAAACCACATATGAGCTGTGATAAGGAGGGAAAATTCCTGATTCTCTGTGCATCCCTATCAATTTTCAACATTAAACATGTATCATTTTTATAATTAAAAATTATTTTAGATGAACAAGGAAACACTAATGTAGAAGAAATTATGTGACGTTGCACCTAAAATTTTATATTTTATTTTAAGATTTCAAAAGACTCTTTTTTTAGAGAGAGAGAGAATGTGGGTAGGAGCAGAGGGAGAGATCATCTGAAGCAGGTTCCACGCCCAGCCGCGAGGATGACTCAAGGCTCCATCTCACACCCTGAGGTCACCACCCGAGCCAAAACCAAGAGGCAAACACTTAACTGACCGTGACACCAGGGACCCTGTAAAGACAAAAATGATTCTCTGTTCCCTCTTATTAGCTATTAGGGTAGTTCTCCAAGTACTTACTTGCCCCATCCCCTGAGGGGGACATTTAGAAAGTTACGCTTAATGTCTTGGTTGGGGTTTCGACTGAGGATGGGCACCCATTCCTGGGGGGACGGTCCTGGCTGGAGACAGGTACCTGTTCCCTGGGGGGGGGGTGGAGCGGACCTGGCTGAGGACAGGCACCGTCCCTGGGGTGGGGGGTGGCTTAGGCAGGCACCATCCCTGGTTCTCTAAGTCTCTCATCACTCACGCGGAAGTCACTGTCCAGCGCATCAGAATACACACACCGTGTGCAAGAACTGGACTAAGAACATTATTATGGAATAAGACACATTATAAAGTCAGGTTGTATATTCTTGTGATATTTATTTTCATTTAGACCATCCTCACCTCTTCCTCACCTAGAGACTGCAAAGGTATTTGCAAGAGGTAAAAAGCCCAGTGGACCTCGAAAGCTGTGGGGTCGCCCAGCACACCGCACGGTCTTGGCAGAAGCAGCGGCCGTAGGGTTAGTCATTCCGCTGAGCTCTCCACGGAGGAACGTATATTTCTGACCTGGGCACTGGAAAACTGCAAAATGCAGAAATTCAGATAGGAAAATCAAATTCTTTTGTAATTTGCTTAGAGCAAAGTAATGCTTTCTAAGTGTGCCCAGGGTCTCAGATGGGCCTTTTTGCCTCCCACCTTGCTCACACCCCTCCTCGGAGTCCGAATGCTGTGTCCGCCCACAGTGGCTGCCACGCCCTTCAGACTGCCCCCAGGGAGCTTCTGTCTGCCCCCGGGAGGACTGTCCACCCACCCAGCATTTGCTTTCCGGTCTCCCTTCTCACAAAGGAAAGTTCTAATTATGCATCAACACAGATGGAGCTCCGGCCACGTACCTGGCACGGGGCAGCCAATGAGAATGAGAGACGAGTATTTGCAGAAAAGCATGGAGTCGGGGAGCTGGGGGGCCCCCTCCCTGCTGGCAGGAGGTCTGCTACCTCCCCAGGACCCAAGGAGACACGCAGGCCATGGGCATGCAGCAGGCGCTCGGAATGCCTGTGTTTAAAGGCCGGTGCCTGTCTCTGCACGTGATGGATATGCACATAAGCCTGGAGCAGGGGAGTGTTCCAACTTAATGAGAAGTTCTTCCAGGACTCAAGGAAACTGTAAAATGTGGGTTATGAACAAATACCCCTCGTTGGAGATGAAAGGAAGTGGAGGTACCGTCCTTAGCCCGAAAGGCATGGCATCTGCTATAGTCTGTCACGGTCATGGTCATTACAGGGATCTCCACCGGGGACGCTCATCCGCGTGTTTGCAGGTCTAACCCCAGGGGTCGAGCACAATGGGGCCTCGACACCTGCTAGACTTGTTGAACCGGGAAGGACCGAAGGGCCGACTGGTGAATTCGAGCCCTGAAGCCTGGGACGTCGTCATGCAAACCTGGGCCCCACGCGGGGTCCTGCCTTGCTAACGGACGCTTCGTGGGAACAAGAAAGGTTCCTAAGTCAAATGCACATCACAAAACCTGCAGCCACGCACACCCGGTGGGGAGGGCCCGGGCACGGCGGCCTCCAGGACCTCTGGGGGACCAGCCGACGAGAAACCTGCCCCAGCGCACAGCACGTCCTTCTCAAAGCCTGTCAGCGCTCCAGGCTGGGGAGCATCCACCTACGCTCCTGCGAGCTACGTCAGAGCAGCGATGGAAGAACCGGGAAGATGCGTACACAGCCCAGGGGCGTCCTGTCCTTCTGGGAAGGGGTGAGGCTCGGGCATGGGGCGAGTGGGAGGAGGACGGGTGTTCTTGCTCCGTGGGTCCCCGTGGCGTCCGGGGCGTAAGGCTGGAGCTCTCCAAGTCAGAGAAGAGAACCCCCCGGAAACGCTCCCTTTGGCCTCCACTGGCAGCTGGGGCAGCGTCGGGGAGCGGGGAGGGGCTGAGTGGGCCGCGGGAGTGTGTGTGCACACGTATGTCTGTGCCACATTCAGACGTGACCCGCCTCCCCCCCCCCTCCTCTGAGCGGACCTCCAAGCGACCCCGTGCCCCTCGCGGTCTTTGCCAAGGCCAGCTGGTCCTGGCGTGGTTACCAGGGCTCTGGGCCCTGCTGGAGTGTGACGTTTTGCCTGTCCTGTGCCTTCCTCTGAGGACCATGGCTGTGTGTGCGTCACACCCGAGGGCTGCCCTGGAGTCCGCCGAGGGCCCATCCTGTCTTCTCTCCTAGCGTCTGCTCAGGAGATCCTCGGGTCTGCGCGTGTGGCCCTTCCGGGCGAGGCCTTCTCGGTGAGGGGGCTGTGCTGAGTGACAGCCCTTCCCTTGGACGGAGTGGCTGTCCCTGCCACAGGCGTGGTTTCTCCGGGTTCCTCTGACTCCCGTTTAAGTCCAGAGGCTCTTCTGATGTCCACCTTGTTGTCCTTGTGCTAGAATGAAGAAGTCTTGACCAGAGGGCTGGGCAGAGCGGGCCTCCCTGTCAGGTTCTTCCAGAAACTTCTTTGTGAATGCCATTTGTGGGCCACCTGCCAGGCCCCACTGCCTATGTTGCCCCACAGAGTGGCCCTAAGGGTCCAGGGACTGGATCACCCCCTCCGAAGGACACCAGGGAGCCCAGAGGAGAGCTGGGTTGGTTTTCAGCAAAGTGGGCCGGGATTCCAGGATGTCCTCTGGCGCCGACCAGAGAGCTCGGGTGTCCCCATTCACGTGCGTGACCGGCCCACTTGCCTGGCTCATGCTCATCCCGCCTCCAGACCCAATAAGAAAGCACAAAATCTTGTCAAGGGGAGAGTTTTTCTAACTCCTGGGGGGCTGTAACCCGCCGGTGTCCATGGCGGGCTCGCGAGCAGGACCGCACCGGGAGGAGGGGCCCACGGGTGCCGGGAGGGCGCGCTGCGGGGCATAAAGCGTAAGACCAGCAGCAGCTTCCGCTCTGGGCCATGGGCCGCCCGCGAGGCCGCCCCGCATCGCTGGCTGAAAGCTCCGGCTGCTGCATCGATGGTGTTTGGGCAAAATGCTTGCGGTAAGATGCGAAGTCGTGGTCCTGGTGATAGGGGAACTCGTGTCATCCGTGTTTCAGCACAAATGTCCGGGCTCCAGTTTGTCTGAAGACACACTTGGCCCCTGCGGAAAGCGGACGAAGCTTTCCTCCTGGCATGACCGTGCGTGTGCGGCTTTCCTTAAGGACGCGCATCCTGGGGTGACATCCACGACGTCGCTGGTGTCCGGGAGCCTCTGCTGAGGCAGTTTCGAACCCAGACTCGTCCTCAGCTGAGTGTCGAAATCATGCTCGGCCGATGGTAGCTGGTTAAATCGAGTGAGTCGTGTTTGCCAAGAGGCAGAAATACCCCGTTGCTGCCCTGGGTTCCAGGAGGGGACGCCAGTTTCCTGAAGGTAAGCAGAGGACCTTGGTTTTCCCCAGCAATTTCCAGGGAAGGACATTCTTGCTTTCTGTAACTGCTCTGTGGTGGTTCTTAGCCATCGAACCCACCGGCCCCTAAAGCAGGGTCCTCTCCAAACGCACCCCGAAGCCCTCTGCTGGGTGGCGGGGACACCATGCCGGCAGCACCGTCTTCGAGGAGCCGAAGGTCCAGAAGGGCCAGTCAGCACGCAGACAGGCTTCAGTCCGGAGCACTGCCGGCAGGACCCCCAGAACGGGGCGGTGACCTGCCGCATACCAGGACCAACGCCGAGTCCGGAGCTGAGGCGCTCCCCGCCGCCCCGGAGCACATAGGTCAGGGACGCAGAGTATCAGAGTGGTGACCCCGCCCCAGGGAGGGCCTCTAGTCTCACGTTCATGAGTGAGGGTCCATGGCAAAAGCTGAGGGAAAACTATGTAACGTTTCCCACATTCATGTTCAGCTTTTGCCTTGATGGGAAGGAGAACGTGTTCATGTGGCCAGTGGGGGCCAGGGGACATGAGGAAAAGTCTAGAACATTGTGAGACACCGCTGGGCCGTCGAGATGTGGGCTTTTACAAGTGGCACAAAGATACTTTCAGGAGCTTCCCCACGTTAGAAGAAACCGGTCTTGCCGTTCTCTGCTGCAAGCAGAGGGAAGTCAGGACTATGGAAAGGAGCTGGTGAAATCGTCCAGCAAACCAGGGAATATGGCACACGAGCTGCCTGCGGAGCACGGGAGGGGGAAAGACGCCGTCCCGGCAAAGGTCTTGGCCAGCTCCCCGGGACTGGCCGCTCTGAAAATCCCTGTGGACACAGGCAGGGACCCCGCCTGACCGTCCACCTCACCGGTCCTCGGCTGGCAGCTCTTCCCGATGAGCTGCCCCAAGTGAGAACACTGGGGAGGCCTTGACCCCGGCCGAGAGCGGGAGCTAGGCCACGAGGCTGGACGCCAGCGAGGCGTCGGGTCTCCCCAGTGCCCCGCACACCTGCCCGGGCAGGGCCTGTGGCTCTTCAAGGACAGACGTACGGAAGACGCTGGTTCTTGGCCCCAGTCATGGCTGAGGAGAGGACATGGGGCTGCACCTGGGCCCGTCGCCCCATGGCCAGGCATCTCTCCTGGCGGCCTTGCTCCTCCCTGGAGCCACTCCTGCCTGCCTGCCTGGCTGCCCGTCAACTCTGGGAGCTCCCAGGGCTCCCAGACAACCAGGACACGCCAGTCCCTTCATCCCAGAACCAGCAGAGCTGTCTTCGGTCACCGCACTCTCGTGACCATTACCAGAATCGTCTGCAGGGAGCAAACGCGGAGCTTCACAGCCGGGGGCTCAGCTCCAGGGCACAGGCGTGGGCTGTCAGCGGCCCCCATGTGGAAGCCGTCTCGTGAGGCATCACCTGCACACGGGGGAAGGCACCCCCGGGAGCCGAGGTTTTGGAGGACCGGAGGCAACACTGAGAAGCCATTAACAGACATGAGGAGCTCCAGCACCGCCGAGCAGGTGGGTGGCTTCTAAGTATGACGGGAAACAAAAATAAAACAAATTCAAAGCTAAAAACTCTCAGCTCAAGCTTGAGCAGGGAATGGGAAGATTCCGTGAACTCCCTTCCCTGGTCCCTAACCTCAAACTGTGGCAAATCCGAAGCAGAGGATGATTCGGGGCTATGGGGACACAGCGAAGGTGGGGTCTCTGGCACGAGGAGTAGGCACTGACCGGGCCCTCAAGGGACTGGAAGTGGAGAGGGACATTGGGGGGATCGTAACAAACCCAGGGCCCCTAGAACCACCAGCCCGCCAAGCCCCCCTCGCCTCCCGCTGCCTCACCGCGAGAGACCAGGGCCGGTGCCACACCGTGAGCGGCCTCCAGTCCCTTCGAGACCCAGGAGACGAAGGACACACCGAGCCCGAGGGAAGGCGCACTGGCTGTAGGAGCGGGAGATGATACCAGAAGGAAGCCTTGAAGAGTAGACATGGATACGCAGGCGAGGAAGCTGCCCCTCAGGGAGGAGACACACATTCGGACCACGTGGAATTTACGGAAACTGTGACCCTATGAGACTCCAGATCCGTGCGTCAGCCGCTAACCGGGTGAGGGGCCGCGGACAGCCGGCCGTGGCCCAGACTCCGAGGCGCTCACAGGGAGCAGGGCTGGGGAGCCAGAACCCCGCAGTGGGACCCGGAGAAGGAGCTCAGACCCCTGAGGCAGGACCGCCAGGGACAGAGCCCGGATCCAGCAGCGGCAGCTTTTACCATCAAGGACGGATTCGTCTGCTGTACCCCGGAAGGCATGGCCCTGGGCTTGGGAGACCCAGGAGACAAAGCCAGACCGTGTCCCCCCAGGAATCCCACAGCTGTGACCACCTCCGCCCAGATCTTCGGGGCTGGGGACTGGATGGGAGCCCCTCCTCCCTGACGTCAGCCGGGCCCTCCGCGGGGTGCAGCCGGGACGTACAGCGGGGGCTCCCATCCTGAGTGTGGGCTTACAGCAAGGGTTCAACAGCCCTGACACTCGGTTTTTTCGCCTGCGTGTTGGGGACCGGGATTCTGCTCTGCAGGTCTGGGTGACGTTCGTGAGCACTCCAGAGTGCTAGCGGGAGGCAAGGCAGCCGCAGACGCTCCAGGACTCCCTCCCGGGAGGACACACTGATGAACCCAAGCCCAGACCCACAGAGCCAGGAGCAGAGCCCCAGGATCCCTGTCCAGGCCTCTCCACACCCACACGCCAGCGTGTCTGCTGGAGGAGGCACGGCGCAGTGTCAGCAAGAAAACAAACCAAGATGCCTGGGAGGTGACGCACAGCCAGCGCGGAGACTCCTGTCCCCACAGAAACACCCAGCAACGCCCTCCGGCCTTGCACCCCCATCGAGTGTCCACGCCCTGCCCCGGCCCTCCAGGGATGACATCACCCCATCCTGTGGGTTAGATGGAAGGGCTTGAGGTCTGTCTGTACGTCTTCTCATCAGGACTGGAGGACCAAGCCTCCATCGCGACACGCTCAGTCCCCGTCCCCTGCCATGCACCCCAGCTCCAATCTCCTGGCAGCCAGTCACTTGCCACGGGCCAAGCTCCCTGGACAGGAACACGGGGAAGCAGGGCAAGGAGGCCTCCTGCCACCTGGTCACCAGCCCTCGGAGGGCTCAGCCCTCTCCCAGCAGCACCCAGAGCTGGTCCTGAGCAGGGACCCCTTGGCTGGCCTGCCCAGCACCCCTGGTCCCTGCTTCTGCCTGGAATGAGTAAAGAGCTTTCCCCCGTGCAGAGGAGGTGACCTCTGTCCTGCCGGGCGAAGCGAGCCAGACTGAACAGGGCATCTGGGTCCAGGGAGCAGGCGTGTGCACCGTTCTGAGCCGGCTGCTGGGGAGCCGACCCGGCCGGCCAGCTGGAGTCTGGCCCCGACCGCCGCATGCCTTCAGAGCAAGATCTCAAACTGCAAGGAAAGAGGAGTGTCCCGCCGGCCACGGTCAGTTCCCCGGTGCAGGATGATCTCCCGTGTGCTGCTGCGTGTCTTCAGCACAATCGCTGAGCGCGCGTGGTGGACCGTCCACTGTCCTAAGCACAACAGACCGTGAGTCACAGCTCGGGGCTCTGCCTCAGTGGACCCCGTGGCTTCGTCCTGCTTTCTGTCCTCATCCACGGTCCTTCCGTCCTGGAGGGTGGCCCTTCTCTGGTGTTAGCCTCCCGCTAGTGTTTGCCGAGCTCCCGGGCCCCCCAGCAAAGACGAGGAACCCGGGAGGTCAAGGGCAGGCAGGGGACCAGGGAAGACGAGGCCCCACAGGGAGGCCGGGAACGCACAGAGTGGGGTCAGGACAGGAATCCTGGAAGCAGAGAAGATGCGGGGGTGGGGGGCCCACAGGGCTGTGGGGTGAGGGCCTCCCTGGGCCCAGTTCTCTGGTCCGAGGCCACGGCCCACCACCCCAGGCCCCTCTCCGTCCTGCGTCTATACAGCAGGCCTCCAGGGTAGTGGAGGTCCAGGCTGAGGCTACTCTGACTCCTCAAAGCTCAGAGGCTCAGGGTGGGACTTCTTTGCCCCACTAACCCTCAGCCTGACTGAGAGGGGTTTTTACCCCCATGACGCCCCGGGACAGCCAGGGATGGGGTAAGCGTGCTTGGCTTACAGGAACAGGACTCGGCATGCGTGGACAGACAGTGAGGGCGTCTGTCTTCCGATCAAGGGGCCCAGACGCTGTGCGGCTTCAGGCCAGGTTCCCCGAGGGCCCAGCTCCTAGCCGCGTCTCTGCTGCAGGCAGACAGCGGTGGAGATGCCTCCCCCACACTCCCGGCGGGAACCTGCTAGGAATCCTCCCCCCAGCATCAGGCCAGACGTCGCCGCCGTCCAGCTCGGGAGCCACAGGACAGAGAGATGCTTCCAGGCCCCCTCACAGTGGACGCAGGCTGGACCACACCCTGGGGCTCAGCGGCCCGCGGTGTAGGAACTCACGGGGAGACTCGCAGGGGAACGGCCCGGGCCACATCCGGTTCGTCTCCTCGGCAAACGCAGCCCGGGCCGCCATGTCCCTGTGCCACCAAGAACAAGATCGGAACGGACCTCACACGTGCCGACATCCCCGCGGAGAAAGGGGGAAGGGCCTGCAGTGGAAGAGGCAGGAGGCAGGGCCCTAGCTTGGAGCTCACTCTGGAAGGGAGGAAGAGGGAAAGGTCGGGGGGTCAGCAGGTGTGGGATGTGCCAGGCGTCGTGTGACGTCAGATCCCCCAGCGATCACTTAGCCCTTCGAGCAAGGTGTGTTGTGTGTCTGAGGTCTGTCGGGGTCATGCCAAGAGGCTTCTCTGGAAGCTCACTAGGACGGGCAGCGTGGCCCCCGACCTGTCATCGCGTCAGGTGAAAACTGCAGCGGACCTGCTGGCAGACGGTGCGAGCGCGCCACGGGGCACTGAGAGCCGCTGCCCCCGCGCCCCACCCAGCACCCCTGGGGCCACCCTGCTCCTTTTGCATCCCGGTGTGTGCAGGACTGTGACGAGGGAGATGGGGGCCAGGACAAGTCCCCGCTCACGGTCTCCCAGGCCAGGAAGTGGCGGGGATGGTGAAGGAGCTTCCCTGGCAACGCTCCCTGGAAGCACGACCCGCTTCAGCGGCTGGGGGCAGCACCCCTGCTCGTGACGGACCAGAGCCCGCCTCACTGAACTTCTCTTTCGGCGACAGATGCAACGATCAAGGGAGCACATCATTCAGGGGATCACAGTGCTGTGAGAAAAGGTCGTCCCTGGAGGGGACCTGTGAGGGCGGGCAGGTGGGGTTCCTGCGGAGAGGGTCCCTAGATGAGGCCTGAGGAGAAGGAAGGGACCAGCTCCTCGGGGACACCTGCGTCGGACCTTCCCAGCGGTGCCCACAGCCCGGCCCTGGAATGGACCCTGCGGCTCGGCCCCGGCGCAGAGGGAGGCCAATGCACCCAGGTCTTACGAAGTTGACCGGGCGCCAGGGAGCAGATCCCACAGAATCTGACTGCCCAGAGAGGGGGCACCTCCTGCAGAGGCTGGGGGGCTCGGTGGGGAGAGGGCCCGGGGCAGCTGGACCAGGAGGCCTGCCAAGTGTTCCCGGGACATCTTCATAAGCAAACAACGCGAGCGCAACATGGCAGGGGAGAAAGCCCGGCGCATCCGTGGGGCACTCGGTGGTGAATTCCATGTTACCCGGTTCAGTAAGTTCTTCCTGGCATCGGTCAGGGCCTTCCAGTCAGGCACCAGCACTGCCCCGTGTTCCCACTGCACCAGGGAGCTTATCTCACCGTTCGGCAAGGGGCCGCGCCCCCCGGCACCCGGGTTTGCACAGCATGGGAACCGGAGGGGAGGGGAGGGCCGCTCCGCGACGGGGCGTGTGGTGCACCTGACCCGGACAGCACAGAGACGGAGCAAGGCTCAGCGGACCTGGGGGAGCTGCAGCCGCCTCGCGTTGGCCGGGACGGGGATCGGGGCGCCGGGATGGGGACAGTGCACCGGTCAGGTCTGTGCCCGATGGGACCCAGGAGGATCGTGCTTTCTCCTTGACCCCGCGGCCACAGCGGTGAGTGCCGGGTGAAACGCCAGGGCCCCGCGGTGGGTGGGAGGCTGCTTGCTCTCAGATCCTCACCCCTCCCAAATGCAGAGAACTGAAATCCGTTTCTCGAGTGCGGCCCCAGTCCACGCCCGCATGACGGATCAGAACGAAAACTTTGCCTTACTTAATTACTTCCGAGCGCACAGTATTTTACTACAAAAACGCCGTTCGTCTGCCAAAGGAATGCGTTTATTTGCTTTGCTGTGTCTTCAGAGATCACTGAGTGTTTATAATTAGCTTGTGAAAACAGGCAATCCTTCAGCTGGTGTTTGCTGCTTTAAAAACAGACTCTTTTTGCATTTTGAAGTAAGAAACATTACAACATACATGGTAATGCTCAGGAAATCTGGACTCTGCGATGGGGGGGGGGCAGAGAGTTCATTTTAAGAAAGCGTCGTCTTATTCTAAACAGCTGAGGTGCACGTGGCATGACTCCTTATGATTCGGTAAAAAGAGCCTCGTTTAAATTGCAGATGGTTGTAGAGCTGAGACCCTACAGATCACTGTGCTCTGCGAATGTGCAGAATAAATGATCTCTTAATGTAATAAAGCCGCTTGTCTTCTTGGTTTGCGGTTTATATTAAAACTTCATTTGAGAGGTGATTTCCAGGCAGGTCTCCAGAAACGTTCCCTTGGGACAGTGAAATCCAACAACACTGGATCATCTACCAGAAATAACAGAGAGAGCGCACCTTACATGTCACCAGGAAAGTCCCGAAATTTTGAATTCAAGAATGAATTATTCATTAAAAGTTTTTTTTTTAAAGTCCTGGTGTTGCAAAACCAAGTTTCTGAAAACTGGAAGGAGTCGTATTTTTAGACACTAAAGTGCATCCCTTCTTAGAACAGATGGTGGCAGTTCCGTGGCACGGCCAGGGGTAATGGGAGCGAACCCCACAGGACAGTCGGCCCCTGCCCCTCTCCCGGGAAGGGGGCTTCCCTTGCCTCGGGGCTCTGGAGGTGGGAAAGGCTCTTCCCGGGACCCAGACCGGCAGAGACACTGTGTGTCCCACCAGTCCACACGTCCAAGGAGAGTCCACGCAGAGCACCGGTCCTTCCTCACAAGACATCTTCCTCCCGGAGCTCGGCCTTGGGCAGCGGTCTAACTGTCCCTCCCCTTCGGTTCTCACCCCCACACCCCACGACTCACACCAGTCACAAACAACACGGGTGTGAGCGGCACGGGTCCACTTGTATGCAGATTTTTTCTGATAAATACAACGCGGTACTACAAATGCATTTTCCCTGCCTTACAAAATTTCTCAATAACGTTTTCTTTGGCTTCCTTTATTATAAGAATACGGCGTATAATCCATGAAACAAAGAAATACGTGCGAATCACCTGCTTAGGTCATTGGTAGGCTTCCAGTCAACAGTAGGCGATCGGTAGGTAAGTTCTGGGGAGTCGAGACTTACAACCGGGTTTTCAGCTGTGCGGGGCAGGCGGGGCTGTTCCAGGCCTGCTGTGTGTCCCGCTGTGTGTCCCGCTGTGTGTCCTGCTGTGTGTCCCGCTGTGTGTCCCGCTGTGTGTCCCGCTGTGCGGCCTGCTGGAACAGCAGCCTGGTCCTGGTTACATATTCACAGCACAAGGAATCCAGTGATGTTGTCAAAAAAAAAAAAAAGGTCAGAAAGTACACCAATAAAATAAATGACCCAAGACACCACCGTCCGGAGAAGAGCAGGCTGTGGGCCGGTGTGGACCTCTCCGAGCATCGGCCTTCCACGCAGACCACCAGACGTGTCCTTCCCGAGGTTTTTCTATCAAGCTTTCTTTCAGCCCCTACATCCCTTTTCTCCGTTTTGTGGGGATCCCGTCGTGCTGTAACTTTGAATCCGAACTTCACCCTATCCTCCTGGCTCTCCGAGGACCCATGCCGTCTGGATCGTCCACACCTTCCACAACGCCTTCTCCCGACTTCCTCAGGCCGCCTCCCACTCTCAGTCCCACACTCATGCACACTGTTTCCATTTACTTTCTCAACCCGTTTTAGTTCTGGGACTGGGTCACTTGAGTGGTGGGTGTGCTTCCTTGTTCCTACAAGCCTTGGATCCAGGGAATGATGCGTCCCTAAGTTGGAGTTTTGTGCCCTTTTTTTGGTGGGACGATGTATCGCGCAATGGCGGGCCGCTCGCCCACGTCCGCTCCCACTCAGGCACCTGAGTCGGGAACATCTATTCCCATTCGCGTGTTGGGAGCGACCCCTCTTCCCGTAGCCGGGACTGGACTCCCAAGGAGACCCACGGCCAGGCCCTGTGGAGGGAGCCCCTGGCCCCCGAGGGGCTGCCATCTCTATACAGGCATTGTCTTCCCTCTAACTCGAGTTTTTGTTAACATATTGATCTCTTGCAGAACAAGCTTGAAGACTTTCTCACCTCAACTTGGAGTTTCAGAGAAATTCTGTCCTGTTTATTTTGTCCATTCAGAATCTGTTCTTTGCTTGGCAGGGGAGAGATAACTAATAATAAAGTAGGTAATAAGTAAAGATAATAAATAATAAGGTAAAGGCAAAGATGAAGTCACTTTCTGGCTGAACCACAGCTCAGTCCTGGGCCTCGAGCAAAGCCGCCGTGTCCCTCCCTGCCTGGCCTCACTCCCGGCCAGGGTCTAGGTGCCTGGAGGGGTGCGGCGTGAAGGGCACATCCTCCCCAGGAGGGAGGACTCAGCCTGCTGCCGGGTGGGTGCTTGCCCTGCCGGGGTCTCAGGTGAGGGTTGAGGCTGCTGGGACACCTGTTCAGATGCTCGGGCAGCCCGGCCTCCCTCTGGCCCCCACTGAGTCCGACCGCCATCTGACAGGGCTGCAACACCACTGGCTTCTGCTCCAGCCATCTGCAGCCTGCACAGAGAGCCACCTTGCCCTGCCCTGGGAACGTCAGCACACTCAGCGGTTTCCTGCACAGCCCAGGACCCCAGGACCCTGGCCGAGCCCAGCCCCAAGTCTCCCTTCCCCACCATGGAGCTCCTGTAACCACGTGGTCAAGTCTGCATCACATGGGTTTGGGGAAACCTGTGAGCCAGCTCCTCACTGAGCTCCATGTAGGCTGTGGTGGTCCAAGCAGTTTCTGCTCTTCCTGCCACTCCTTCAAGGAGAAAAACTGGGAAACATCCCTCAAAGAGGAGAAGCTGGAAGACACCCCTCATGGAGGAGAAGCTGGGAGACATCCCTTTGGGGTAGAAGCTGGGAGTCACCCTTGTGGAAGAGAAGCTGGGAACAACCATCAGAGAGGACAAGCTGGGAGACGTCCCTCAGGGGGAGAAGCTGGGAGTCACCCTTCATGGAGGAGAAGCTGGGAGACATCCCTCAGGGAGAAGAAGCTGGGAGACATCCCTCGGGAAGAAGCCAGGAAACACCCCTCAGTGGGGAGAGGCTGGGAGACATCCTTTGTGGAAGAGAAGCTGGGAGACATCCCTCATCAGAGAGATGCATGCTTTCCTTCCATTCTCCCAGGGCTGAGAGGGTCTCTGGGCTGGGCCCCCCTCTTTACCTCCAGGCCTGACTGGAACCAGGTCTCCTTCCGTCTCTGCATAGGAGGGCACAGCCTCCTGGCTCCTCCCAAGTTAGACAGCCCTGGGCCGTGGGGGCGTGGAGAGCTGCTGAGCCTGTGCATAGCTTCCAAAGCCGCTGCTCCTTGCAACATCCTAGTCTTTGCTCTATTTCTCCTTTCCTGTTACTTCTGCGCCAGACCCTAATCTCCCTCCAAAAAGGTGAGATGAGTCCTTGAGGGCAGAACAAAAACCACGTACTTGAAAATGCGAGAGAAAACAACCCCATTAAAAATTGAAAAAGCACATTTTTGTGTATTTGCCGATCACCAAATACTTGCACAGTGTCCTCTGCATTCCCGTCGCAGTTCTGCACACTCTGCTGGTGTGAACTTGGCGAATCCTCGTAACAGCCCTGCTGTAAGGTACTATCGCTGCCCTATTTTGTAGATGAAAAGCCAGAGGCTTGAGGATGTTATGTAAATACGTACACCAAGAGCCCCAGGGCACCACGAAGAGATGGCAAGGCTGCCAGGAGCAGGGTCCTGAACCGAGCTCGGCCAGCCTGGCTCCCAGTGCCTCCAGTTAGGGGCTACGGCGCGCCCCACACGGCCCCGGGCATGCCTGCGCAGGTACACAGCGCGGCACTGCGGACGGCCTCCGTGAAGGGCATGAGCACACAAATGTTCAAAACACGATGCCCAAGACAGCGCCCGCCATGTGCCACGCGAGCGCCGCTGTGACGTTCGTCCGTGCTGTTGGGTGGTTTTGTTGTGCACAATCTGTCACGGCAACAGTAACGCAGCTCGTGTTCCTCAAGTGCTCTCTTCTGGGCAAGGTCCCCATCACTTCATTTCATCTCTGTTATAACCCCGCAGCCCCACTTCAGAGATGAGAGAACTGGGCCAGAGATGAGTCCCTGTCCCAAGACTCCCACCCAGAGGCGACAGAGGCGGCCGCCGCCGGCCAGCGCTCCCTCTAGCCTCTGCTTCCAGACACACCTCACACCTACTGCTGTCGGGAAAAATCACCTGTTTTTACTCTTCGTGTTTTGATGTTTTTCTCCTTTAATAGTTGAACAATCCAAAACTTTTTGTGTTTTTGCAATTTGCACTCAAGATTGAATTTACACTTTCCCCGGCAAATTTCATCAGCGGTTCCACTCCCCTTCGTGGGGTCACCTGCATCGGATTTCAGCACCTCCCTGCATGGACGGGGCTCTCTCCCCACGCTCTGAGATTTCCTGTTCTGCTCCACGGATTTCCCATCCTCCGCCGGACCTAGTCACACCCCATCTTAGTTTTGACTCCAGGAAACAGTTCCATATCTTCTAGAGCAAGTTCCCCTCAAGAGTGGTAAAGATCAAAGACGTTGTATTTGTTCATTTACTCATGATAACCCTCAGACTCACCGAGGGATTTTGATCAGGACTGCACTTTTAGATTAATTAGAACAGAAACGGCATCTTTATAATATTGAGTTAATAATCCTTCCACCCATTCACCTTATTTTATGTCTTTCAGTAAAATTTTATAGACTGCTTCACACGGGATTGCATGGTGTTCAGCTTCCCTTCAGGAAAGTGCATTTGGTGCGGCTGCGCAGCCGCTTCCAAGTATTCCTCGTGCTCGGCATTCACAGAAGCCCCTGGTTGGGTGTATTCCTTTGTGGGTCATTCTTCCTCTTTTGTGTTTTTTCTCATGGTTTTTCAGGTGTTCTCAGGCTTTCTGGGTGGACAAGTGCAGAATGTTCTGTGGGAGGTAGACACACGGAGCGTTTCTCTGGGCACGGCGTCTATGACTTTAATCAAATCCCTCTTATCAAGGTGATTTTATGTGCATTCCTCTGAGAACAATTAATGTGATAAATTGTATTAATATATTTCCCAATATTAAACCATCCTTTCATTCCTAAAATAAGCCATCCCTTCGTGTATCGTATTAATCTTATTAAATGCTGGTTGGACGCGTGTATTCCTAGAGCCGCTGTAACAAATTACCGCAAACTGGGTGGCTTAAAACAACAGAAATTTGTCATTTTGGCTCTCGCAGCTGGAAGTCCTAAACCGAGGTGCTGGTCGCATCTGCTTCCTCCAGAGACCCTGAGCAGTCTTCTTCCCAGACCTCCGGCTTCTCCCAGCCCCGGGCGCCTGGGCGCTCCTTGGTAGGTGGCTGCTCCTGCCACCTCCGTCTCCGTCTTCATACGACACCGTGTGTGCATGTGTGTGTTCACCTGCTTCCAAGGACACCAGCCATATTGCATTAAGGGCCCACCTTCTCCCAGTAGGACCTCACCTTAACCAGTTACATCTCTAACGACTCTATTTCACATGAGGCCACGATGTAAGGGACTAGAGGTCAAGACTCCAGCACACATTTTGAGGAGAACACAATTCAACCCACAGCACCGTGTTACTATTTCACATAGAATTTCTGCATTAAACATTCATGAGCCTTATCAAACTACAGTGGTCATTTAGGGGGGCCATGAATCAGGCTTGGGCACAGTGTGATAGGCTGACTTTATAAAATTAACCAGAGAATAAGTTTTCTTTTTGCCCTGAAATAATATAATAGCTTGGTGACTATTTGAGGTTTTTTAAATTATTTATTTATTTGACACACAGATCACAAGTAGGCAGAGAGGCAGGTAGAGAGAGGGGGAAGCAGGCTCCCTGCTGAGCAGAGAGCTCGATGCGGGGCTCGATCCCAGGACCTGGGATCATGACCTGAGCCGAAGGCAGAGGCTTTAACCCACTGAGCCCCCCAGGCCCCCTTGCCTTTGAGTTTTGAAAGATCTTGTCCTTGAAACTCTCTGGGTTTGGGGAAGGGCTGAATTGCTAATGACTGTATCAATAATATTGTGGAGAGCATAATGAATTTTCATGTGCACAACCTCCACAGCCATCGGACACATCTGTTCACGCATCCTCACGCCCAGTGAGTTAGCATGTGTCCACTTGTGTGTGCCGAGGTGCTCATGCTGGGAGTTCTAAAGGCACGTTGCAGACATCATGTCACTGCACCCCAGGATCAGCACAGGGAGAGTAGATGGGACATCAAACCCGGCAAGTTAGTAAGTTTAACAAAGGATGTGCAGGACCTGGGGAAATGAAGGGCTCTGAGTTGTCCCAGCGTTGGTACCAGAGGTAGTTTGTGGCTCCAGATGTCCTTGCCACAAAGTACCTCTAAGAGAAGAGAGTTTGAAAGGCCATGAGGCAGGATCAGAAGTTCTAGTCAAGGGGAGTAGCCAAGCAAAAGCATCTAGGAGACCGATCCAGAAGACCACTATCCAGACTCACTCCCATCCTGTCTTTGGGTTACAAATGCCATCCGCTGGCCAAGCCGGAGTGCACGGGGCCCGGAGAGTGATGGGCAGCTCCACGTCTCCCTCTCTCTGCACTCACTGTCTTGTCTATTGCCCCATAGGATGCCCCCACCCCACGCACGGCTGGTTCCTGGCTTCTTTGTGGTAGCGTCTGACCCCCACGCTTCCCTTAGAAATGAACACAGACTGAAGTCTTAAGTAGGTTAAAGACATATATAAGTATAAATTCTATATATATACTGAAAATACATCCCATTGTACATATCTGTATGTAGATAGATAGATCATAGACACAGAGATAATATCTAGGGGGGAGGAGGGAATACTTGAAAGTCATGCTGTGAATGTTTTTACAAAATTAAACTTTTGACTTCTTACCCTTTTTTTAGAAAGTAGTATTTTCCAGCTTGGGTACCTTAAAGGGCATAGAAACAATGAAAACTAGTGCAGTGAGCACCTAAATTAAGGTCTCTGAATATAATTTCCCATGAAAAGGAACCAGAGATCTTTGGAGAAATGGTGGATTCCAGGTTGAGGGTAGGAAATGAGCCTGGGACAGCTGAACGTGCCTGCAGCTGAGGAAGCTAAGACACCTAACGCAGCACTTTTAGGGGATTTTTAAGGGAACCATCTGAAAGACAGCCTAAGACGGGACCATGGCCGTAACTCAACGAAAACGAAGGCGGAGGAGAAACCAAACGAAACCCAGCAGACAGCACTGCCAGGCGCCAGCGAAGCCAAACGAGACTCAGAAACTGGCTACGTGGAGGGAAGGAAGCGTCTGTCCTGCCTCTCTGACTAAGCTGTGTTTGAAGACACCCATCGTGGGTGCGGGACGGCTCTCCTGTTCAGAAGAACCCAACTCATCATGAGGAATGGACAATAGGATTAGAAAATTCCTGCCTGCAGCCCCCAGGGAGACGCGTTCCAAGTGCCACACCATCACCAGGGGGTGAGGCCACTGAGGGCAGGACCGACGACTGATGGAGAATATTGCCAAGAACAGACCACGCTGTTGGGACCTGAACTGCTGGTCAGTCTTCATGGTAACGAAGGGGAGACAACCAGAGGATTTTGGAAAGATAAAGGTAACGGCCGCACAGTGCCTGAAGCACTCCAGATCCTCACGTAAACACAGACACGTCAACCAGACAACAAAGTGACACCCCCTGGGGACAATGCCTGCAGAAAAGCGAGGCATCCGCATCTCACCAAAGCCCAGATGGATGGTGTCAAACAGCAAGGCAACAGGGTGGGCAGATCATAGGCAGCTGCACAGAGGAAGCGAAGTCTGACACCCCAAGAACAGGACCCCCCAGACTGCAGGCAACCCCGCCATGAGCATACCGGCCAGAGGGCCATGGCCACTCTCCAACAGCGGGAGCTCTGGAAGGAGGATGAGGGAGAAGGGCTGGCTAAGACAGGGCAGAAGAGGAGGCAGTAAGAAAGTCACCTCCAAACAGAGGTAAGACCCAGAATAAGATCTGTCTGGACAATGGCAGCACCAGAAACTCAGGCTCGGATTATAGATTGAAACTCTCACGTGCTATTTCAAAATGAGGTTTGAGGATGATATAAAGTATGAAAGAGAAGCAAAAATCTCAGTTCAAAAAATCCAGTCATGAGCGGCAGATTGAGAAAGCAATTCACGGATATTTACAATCATTTCAGAGACACACACTGAGCGAAGGAATGTGACTGGAACGAGCACCAGAGACAGTGCCTCCGAAAGAACAATCTGGAAAGGAAGGACGCTTTTCGTTCAAAAAGGAGTGAAGAGGAAAGAAAGGGGATTAAGGAAAAAACTTGAAAAAAAGAGAAAAGGGATTAAGAAAAAAAAACAACTTGAAAATATCAAGGGCAGCCAAAGAAGACCCCACGTACGGTCTGAGTGCCAGAGAAAAGCGATCAAAGCAGGAACAAAATAAAAACCGAAACTAGGCGTCCAGACGACGTTCCGTATTCACAGGTATGTTTAACCGGCTTGTTGAAAGAGCGCCCTGCGCACCCGAGGACATAGTCCAGAATAATATTGAGACATGCTCTCAAATTCCCGAAAAAAATAAATGCTAAAAAATGAATTAAAATACCCTGTAGGCATCTAAGGAACACAGGAAGACTCTGTAAGGGAAATAAAAGCAGATTATCATCAGTTTCTCACAGCAGTGCTGTGTGCGCAAAATAACTAGATTATCATATCCAGTATGTTTAGGGGAAAAAATGTGAAGCAAGTATTTTATATCCAGCAAAACTGACTTTCAAAGTATAAAAGACACAAAGTGTTATCGATATCTGAGAATTCAGACCTGGCTCCCATGAGCCCTTTGTGAGGAATGTAACTTGAGAATGAACCTCAAACAAAAAAGAGCACAGAGACTTCAATGTGAAACTGGTAGCAAGCACTTACAGAATTCCTTGGAGAGTAAAATACTATAGGGAATGGCCAGGCGAACTGGCCGTGTAGGTCCAGCACCCCTACTTAGCAGTGAGGACAGAAACTGGAAGCATATGTGGTCAGCACACGATTTAAGTCTTTTTCGGGCGCACGTGTTGCTATGATGGCGGTGCTGGTGTTGGTACGTATTTGCCCAGTATGTGCTGTGCATATGCACACATACGCTGTCGGCACGTTCCAATTAGCCCGGGATAGGACAACCCATGTTTTGGAAGGGAAGCTAATTTCAGTTGGTGAAACACTGAGTGAATCTAGATTGACAGGTTAATAAGACTCGGAGGACATCATGCTCCGGGAATGAGGATCCCAATTTGCTGTCTTGGACACTGATGAAGAGAAACAAACGTGTGCGGAATCTTTCGTCTACACACCGTGAAGCTGGGGAACCAAACAGGGGTTCAAGGGATTAAGGTGGGAAGATGAGCCCACAGCCAAAGGCTGGTCTTCTCATCAGCAGAGCTCACATGTGTCACACTTCGTGTCCTCCATTAACCTAGGGTGGACGTGGCCCTGACTCGTGTCGCCGCATCTCAGAGGTCAGCCAGCCCGTGAAGGTGAGTCCAGGCAGAAATGCAGACCCAGCTCGCTGGCATCCCCTTCCTCCCTGGGAGCAGCCAGAGGAAGGAAGACACTGGCTCAGGTGTGGCTGCCTCTCCCCCCGGGCTTTCCCATCCATATATGGGGGCAGTAATGGGGTCCACTGCCAGGTCCAGCCACAGCCCCTCTGCCCAAAACAT
This sequence comes from Mellivora capensis, assembly GCA_004024625.1. Taxonomy (NCBI): domain Eukaryota; kingdom Metazoa; phylum Chordata; class Mammalia; order Carnivora; family Mustelidae; genus Mellivora; species Mellivora capensis. The sequence goes on along the minus strand of PISX010002538.1, from coordinate 86,382 downwards.
GCAGCCCCTGCTAAGTGGGGTCCAGGTGCCCGGGCACCTCTGCAGGGGTGGCACGACAGGCAGCGTGCAGGAGCCTGAAATGGCGCTTGGGGCCCACCCGGCACCTGCTCTCCTCTTCCGTTTGAAACACGGCATCTCCAAGCAGAGGGGTCCGCACGTGTCGGTGGTAAAGGAAGGGCCAGAGAATAAATGTTCCCTCTTTGCGGCCCACATCCTCCCGTTTGCAATGACTCATCTCTTCTCTGGTGGCCAGAAGCCATGGACAGTAGCGGCAAACCAGCCTGGCCCTGTGACAATAAAACTTTATTTACAAAGCCAGACTGTAGCCCCCCAAGGGGGCCTCCGTTTCCTGACCTTGGTCTTAGAGCATAAGGGCCTCCTCCCTTCTGACACGTGCTTTCCTTCACAGCAGTTTGTTATCTTGCTGCTGTTGTTCTAGACTCTCGGACCACAGCGGAACCAAACGGACGGCACGAAGGCTGCACCCCAGCAGAGAAGCCGCAGGTCCGTGTGTGCGCGTGCGTGTGTGTGTGCATGTGTGTGTGCATGCATGCATGCGTGTGTGTGTGTGCACGTGTAGATTATAGACTCGTTAAATTGCTCGGTTCAGGAGCACAGCCACACCGGGCTCTTTCTTCTGAGGGCATGAGAGCACCAGCACCTGCCTGGGACCGCGCTGTGCTACCTTCGTGCTCGGTGTAAATCCCCACCAGCCGGCATCCCAGGCAGAGCCGGGCCCCTGAGGCCACAGCAGGCTTCCCACCGCCTCTTCAAGATCGTGCTAACTGAGGGCGCCTGGGTGGCTCAGGGGGTTAAAGCCTCTGCTTTCAGCTCAGGTCATGATCCCGGGGTCCTGGGATCGAGTCCCGCATCGGACTCTCTGCTCAGCAGGGAGCATGCCTCCTCCTCCTCTCTCTCTCTGCCTGCCTCTCTGCCTGCTTGTGATCTCTGTCAAATAAATAAATAAAATCTTTAAAAAAAAAAAAGATCATGCTAACTGAGGTACACTCTCGAATCTTCTTGGCACAGTAGAATCTTATTGGCGGCGGGTCAGCAGGACCAGCCCCACGTCCGCGCTAAGTGCTCTGCTGGGTCGCTTCAGCTCCCGGCCCAGCGCTCCCGCTCCTGGAAGAGCCCACATGCCACCGCCGTGGAACACGAGAGCCAGAGGCCATGGGCGCTGCCTGGGTGACGCAGCCGGGAAGACCGTCCCAAACTAGGAGAAAGCTGCAGATCAGCACGGAGGGGGAAACCGTGTTCAAGGATAGGGTTTTTGTGTGGGTCTAGCCCGAAGTTTAGAATGGCCTGTAGGAAGGATGGCCAGGGGCCCACGTAGGAACAGGCACAGTCCGGTTCCTTAGAAAGAGTTCTGAGTAGGTCCACGTCTGTCCAGGGGTGAAAGCACGAGGCAGATCTCACTCACGAGGGGCCTCCCGGTCAATCACCCGCGTTACAGAGATCCAGAACCCCAAGTCCGTGTCTACAGGCCCCAGGTGTTTACGGAAAGCCGCTTCGGACAGTAGTCTCATGGGTACCAGCCTTCCCTTGAACCTGAGGGGATCTGCCTGTGGGTGGGCCCTGTTCCCGAGGTGCTACCTGGACCCCTGGGAGGGTCGGGGACGAAGGCCTCCAGGAGCCACAATGGCCTGTTTCCATACTGGTGCTCACGGCAAACCTGGACGTGCCTGAGGGCTGCCCCCTGTGCCTGATTCCACACACTTTCTGTCACGTGAACCAGACAGGAGGCCTCCGCTGGCCACGGTCCTCTGGCAGGAAACAGAAGCGCCGCACACCAATGCGGAATGACCCCGGCTCGCGGCAAGTGACCGACGCGGAACCGGGCCGTCACTCCGCGTCATTGAGCAGCATTTGCAGCTGTCTTGGGGACAGAAGGAAGCAATTCCACTTGCCCTCGGATGCTGGCCGCACTGCCTTTTGTCTTCCCTGGGACCTCCTCCCCCGTGACCTTCCGGGGCTGTCTCAGTCACTGGAAAACTCCGCTCTGGTGGCGCGGCTCCTTCTCAGCGGGCGTCCCTTCTAGCGAAAGCACAGTCAGGTGTCCGGGGAGGGATTTGTCGATGCTGGTCCTGTAGATCTGGAGTAAAACCCCAGCTGCAAACATTCTTTCCTCCGCGGGAAAGTGAAGTCCCCACCATGGGCCCGGGGAGCCGCTGGGTAATGAAACCACATCTTAAAACCAACAAAACCTAGGGTTTGTGCTTTTTTAAAGAATGGTCCCCAAAAAACCACTTGGTGCCGTGCTGTGGAGGGAGAGCATTAGTCCCTTGCTAACCCAGACCAGTGCTGTCCCTGGGGCAGCGGCCCCATCAGGGCGCCCTCCGCGGCTGGTCCGTGAGCAGTGGCATGGCCACGGGCGGCGGAGGCTGGAGTGCAGTGACAGCGGTGTGAGTCCCGAAGAGAACGCCTTGAGGGTTTCATTGCCCCGAGTTTGAGCCTCCTGCTGGCTGATGCCGAAGAAGGGACGTGAACACCGCAGTCCTGGGCACTACCCGCCCCGGGGGGCGGGGGGGGAGTCTCTGTCCTGGGCGTCCCTGGAAAGGGCTTTTCACGCAGTTCAGATCCCGTGCTCCCCGCTGGGAGTGGTGCAGGACAAACATGCCACCCGTCCCCGAGGGGCTCCCGAGAGAGGGACAGGGCAGCCTCCAGGTCCCCGAGCCGCAGCTCCCAGTGGCCGCGCAGAAGCAGGTGTTCAGGGAGGCCGACCCCGGGCACCACCTGCCGAGGGAGCCCCCCATCCTTCCCAGAAGGGCCTCTGGGCTGCCCGCAGGGACGTGAGACTTCAGGTCCACCACCACTCAGTTCAGCGGGGACTCGTGGGGACACACAGGGACACACGGGAGGCCCGTCACCAAGACTGAGGCCCCCTCCCGGGCTCTGGCATCCCTTCCTGCCCCACACGCGGACACCCTGCGTTCCTCTAATGGCATCACTCCCGGCGGAAGGGTCGTCCCTGTGCTGGCAGCCGCTGACCGTCAAACGGGCATATACAACGACGGAGAGGAGAGGCCTCCGGGCTCCGCGGACTCCGACGAAGGCCCGGCCCTGCCTGGCTTCCTCCCGGCAGACCGGCCCAGGCCGGGGTGAGGGGAACGCAAAGCCCAGCAATGAATCTGCAGCATCCCTAGTGTCAGGGACGCGCCGAAGCTTCTTTGATGCCTTAGTACAGACGGGCTTTAAAATATATATTTACTTCAACATTTAGGATTAAATCTCTTAACTCCGGATGTAGACGGTTTCAAACTCCCAGTAAAACCCTGGCAACTGTAGACAGCGGCTCCCGGCCAGGGGTCTGCGGTGCTGGGGTGGGCGTCGGGTGGGGGGGGAGGGGCACCGCAGGTGGGCTCGCGGGCACCGCTGTCCCCCCGTGAGCGAGGTGGGCAGACGCTCTCCCGGGAGCCGGCCGCGTTCCGCTCGGCAGCTCAGGCTGCTTTTCCGGGTCAGGGTGGTGCTCGGTCTTCCACGCTCCCGTGGGTGCCCAGTGGGTGCGGCACCCCGTTCTCTCGGGAAGGCCTGCTGGCGGGAGGCGGACTATTCAGAAGGAGCCTTTCTGGAGAGAAAGGACGGGGTATCTCTCCACAGGTGCAGGGCCACGTGTCGGCTTTGGGAACAAGAAGTCGTCTCCCCAGATGGAGAGATGTGCCACGGGGTCCTGTCCGGACTCTGAGGCCGTGTGATCCTGCCCAGGTGTCTTCGCGTCTCCCAGTGCACTTCCTGGAGGGAAATGGAACCGTGACAGTACGCCGTCCAGGCGCTGTGCAGGGTGCTAGGAGCCTTGTGAGCCAAGGGCTTGCCCAGCTTGTCACGCGGCCGGCACCAGGCCTGTCGTCATCGTCAGCGACCCTGGGAAGGAGAAACGCAGAGGTCCCTGCAGTGAGGGTGAGGCGAGGGGCTTGGTGTCCAGAAGACACAGGAACGGGGGTGGGGAGAGGAGCTGCAGAGCCAACGCTGGGTGTGCACCTGTCTTCCCCGGCGATCCCTGGGAAGGACAGAGCTGGGCCAGACGCCTGGACAGCTGCAACTCACCACCCGAGCCGCTGGACCGGAGCGTCGCAGGCCCCAGGGAGCAGCGGTCCTTCCGCCGATGACGTAACCTGAGGGGAAGTGCCCGCGGCCTTGCCGGAGGACGGGGCCCATGGGGCGCGGGGGCAGGAGAGGTGGGGTGCAGGGGGACTGTGTCGTCTGACTTCCAGGGATGGCCACGCCCGCGTCCCAGGACACAGTTTTACTCCAGCCGAGAGTCAGGAGCCGACGCGCACCGCAGACTCAAGAAGGTCGATGCGGCTATCGGCTTTGTCCACCACGGCGAATCGGGGCCCAGCAAACACCGTGGAGCCGCAGGGGCGGGGAGCACGACCTTGCGTGTCACAGTCCCGTGACGTTCCGAACTGGTGACGAGTCTGTTAGTGGCGTCGGGGTCGGGGCGGCACAGGGACGCCCCTGGAACACCAGCGACATGAAACCAGGAGGGCTGCGCAGTGAGCAGTGAGCAGGGCCGGCGCCGTTCAGCCGCGACCGGGACTGCAGAACGGAGCCCGCACGCCGCCCTGTCCCCCTGGCACCGGCTGGGGAACGTCTGCAGCGACCCCCATTGCGAGACCAGCATGGTCTGTGCTGAGTCGGGTCCATCGGCCGCTGCAGACTCGGGAGGGGCACCGTGCGCCCCTCCCCCAGCGGGCTAGCATCTGGGGGCCCCTGCGAGGGCGCCGTCCCAGCTGGACGCTGTCCCAGCAGCAGGTTCAAGGGTGCAGACGGAGGTCAGGTCCCCGCACCTGGAAACCGGAGGACCCACAGAGCAGGACGCAGGCACGGAAAGCCGCAACGCGGTTCTGCTGAGTATGGCCTCGGCCCGACAGTGGAGTTGAACAGGAAGACCCCGTACACATCAAGGGACGTGGCGGGGCAGGTCCGTGAAGCGTCTGCCTTGGGTTCAGGTCATAATCCTGGAGTCCTGGGATCGAGTCCTACATAGGGCTCGGCAAGTCAGAGACCCACCCCCAGGGTCCCACCGTCCACTGGGTCTGTGCCGGCCACGCATCAGGCACACAGCTGAGCCCCCCACAACGGGCCACACGGCCAGGGCCGTCTGGGGAGCTGGACGGAGTGAGCCCAGGAGGAGAGTGTCTCCGGGAGAGCGTCGTGAGGGCAGGGCCAGACTTGCATCCTCTAGGATTTGCAAGGGACAGAGAGGTGTCTGGCCGCAGTGAGATTCCAGGAGCAGCTTTTGCACAAAGAAATAAAGGATTTATTTTCCTGTATCTCCTATTCAGAGTCCCCTAGGGAAACATTCACACCAATCAAAAGAGGGATTTATCAACCAGAAAGTCCAATCTTGTTTCCTGTCAAGCCGGTCATTTATAAAAATAGCTGCTCGTGGGTTTCCGAGACAGACCTGCAGCGGTCACCTGATTTTTGGGTCCAAAAACAGAGAGAAGCTGGCCGGGACCCCAGGGTGCGAGGGGCAGGGTGTGCTGATGGAGCCCCGGGGCAGAGGCCTGCCGCCAGCGTGGGCTGCACAGGGCCCGAGGCAGCTGAAGAAAGGGCTGCCGGACAGGGACAGACGGACAGGGATAGACGGACAGGGACAGACAGACAGGAACAGACGGCGGGCGGTGGAGCACCCATGACACCCGAGAAGGCAGCGAGCCGAGCACCTCATCGGTCCCCTTCCGGTAGACACTGCCCCACATGCCCAGCTGACACTGGGGGACACACCCTGCAGGGACACCCCTGCTTCCAAGGTCCAGGTGCCTGGCAGAGGCGAGAGGGAGGGGCCGGGTCAGAGAGCCTCCTGCAGGCCTGAGTCACCGGTGTCCTCGATGACACAGAGGAAGACATGACAGCCCTTCCTCACCCGGACTCGCCAGCCAACACGCCACCGGGGCCCACCTGCACGCGGGGGTGGGGGGGGTGCGTGTCCGTTTGCCTCAGACCCCGGACTGTTCTCTGAGGGGCTGGGGGCTTGCGTCTGAGGGTGCAGGCCCCCGACGGAGCTCTGGGCACTTTCTGCTGGGCTCCCCTTGTGCCCTGCATCTGGCAGGACGCCGTCAGCCAGGTCCCTGTCCTGCTCTGCCCCGCCTGCTGCAGCTGCGGGTCTGGAGCCGGGAACCGGTGCCCGGCTGCCCAGGCCGCGACTGCTGTGGTTCTGGCCTGGGGCTCCGGACGCCCGCGGCCCTGAGGGAGGGTCCCCGCCCCACGCCCAGGGGACAACAGTGAACACTGAATGAGCAGGACGACTCTGCCTTCCTTCTTGCACGTGACGCCTGAAAGCCTGAGGCAACCCCAGCTCACAGTCCCCAAGGGTGGGACCCTCATTCTCCCAGGACCTAGGGAGAGAGCCCCCGGGATGCAGGGGATGGGAGAGAGGGTCTCCCTCCTGCTCCAGCGAGGGAGAAGCAGCTGGCCTCCTGGCTTCCCTTAGTGGGTGGCAGCAGAGCCTTTGTGGGGAACCAGGGCTTCTGTCCTCACCGGCTGTCCCCATGTTCCCGGAGCTCCTCTCCAAGGTGGCCCTTGGCAGATCCCACCCACCACGGAAAAGGTCAGGGTCCCCTCACGTCTCACACTCGGCCCGCATCTCTAGAAGCTCCTGGGTGCTTCTCAGAACGCCAGGAAGGAGGGCACACACAAGTGACCCAAACACCCGGCGTGGGAGCGCCCTGCACGTTCGTCCTCCACCAGCGAGGACGCGCTGCCCCGTGGGCCAGCAGCTTCCTGTACACCGTCCCGCCTGACAACGGGGACTGCAGACGCGTGGTCACACGGTTTAACCCGATTGTCTCCGCAGACAGGGAAGCGGCGGGCTGAGGTTTGAACCGGTACCCCCGGGAGCTCCCAGCTCAGGTGCCCTCGGAGGCGTTCGGCGTGCTGGATGTCTGTGGCGGCTAACTTTGCCGCCCCTCTCAGAAACAGCATTTTGTCAATGTGATATGCAAATAAGACCCAAATGTGATTTCTTATGTAAATATGGCGCAAGTCCAAAATACGAACCGTGGAAACAGAGAGCTTCTCTTCGGGTAAATTCCACATGGACGTTTGTGCCCCTCATAAGGCTCTGAGGCCCACACACTTCGGGGCTCGCCCATCCCCAGCCGCTGGCGCCCGGATGGCCTCCTCTCCGACAAGACCCCGTTCCGGGGCTGAGGCAGACCCGCGCGGTGGGTTCGTTACCTGTGCGACTGATGCTGGTTGTTGTAAAAACCCATTTTCCCCTTTTTGCTGCAAAACTGAGTGTATTGTGCTCGAGCATATTGGGAACAGGCCTGTGAATCGCTGTTTCCTATCTCCTTAGATGAGACCCAGGAAATCTCAGAATTCCTCTCTGTGACTCAAGCTTCCACCAAACGTCTGATTAATTCAATTCCGTGTGAATATGGTACGTTCTCTCGTCCCGGCCTGTGCACACCAGGAAGGAGTTCCAGTCTTTGTCCTCCAGGAGTGAACAGTTGGAAACGGCCCCCTGGGGGACCGGGGCCCATCTGTTCCCCTGTTGCTGGCAGCGGCCCCCACCCACTGAGCCTTTCCTGGGCGCGGGGCAGGCTCGGCTGCTCAGAGCTGGCAGATGGGGCCTCTCCTGCGAGCGAAGTCATGAGAACTGGGGCCTCGATCCAGGAAGATAGACTTGTACTTCCTGGGGGTGGAGAGCCACGTTGGACACACTCTTCCCTTGGTCCTGAAGGGGACAGGCTGGCAGGCAGCGTGTGCGCCTGGCAGGGTCTCCATGCCCTCGAAGGTGCCCGCACTCGTGGCCAGGGGAGGGCATGCCCCGCAGACGCTGAACTTGTCTCAGGAGGAGGGTGAGCCCCACGCCTGGCACGGCCTGCAGAGGGGTCCGCCATGGGCTCCCCGGCCTCCACACCCACCGCACCCCAGCTGTGCCTTCTGCAAAGAGTGTTTGCATGTGGCCCCATGGAAGGCTGGCCCGTCTGAGCCTGGGCCCGGGGTGGGGACAACGCGGCCCTGAACTGCTGATAAGGAGTAGACGCTTCTCACCGCCAGCACTCAGAGCCCCTGGTGAGGCCCTTGACCCCTCAGCCGAGGGGCCTCCAGGCTCCTGCCTGCATGACGGGTGCCCCAGGCCCCACGCACTGTCACACCTCCTAGCCCTGCTCCCCGTCGGAGGGACTGTCCTGGCTTCCTCCCCTCTCACTCCCAGATCCCTGTGGCCTTCTGTCCATCAGGACCTAGAGGCTGCCAGCCAGCTTGGGCCACTGGCTTGGCTCTGGGCTTCGCTCACATTCATTTTTTAGGCAGAGAAAAACTATCGCCCTGTGGGATGTTTCTGGATTTCCCTTTGGATTCCTTCTTTAAATTCAGAAAAGCGTTAAGGACTGTGCTGTTCAATTTCCACATGTTTGTGAACTTTCCTATTTTCTCTTGTTACAGTTTCTGGTCTCATGCTGTTGTGGTCAGGGAAGTTGTTTGCATGATTTTGGTCTTCGTACGGCTGCCAAGGCCTGTCCGGTGCCCTGTCGTACGATCTGGTCCCAGAGCGTTCCGTGTGCCCGAGAAGAGTGTGCGTCTGCCGCTGCTGGATGGAAGGTTCCGTGTGCGTCTGTTGGGTCCAGTGTTTCCTTATTGATTTCCTGTCCGAGTGACCTACCACGACTGGGAGTGGGGTGTGGAGTCCCTGCTTTCCCGTCTCGCTGTTTCTCCCTTCGGATCTGTTGTTGGCTTCGTGTGTTCAGGCGTTCCGCTGCGGGGTGCGAGGGCATCGGTGGCTGTGATGCCCCCTGATGCAGGGGCTCCATCTGTCGCTCGTCACAGTCTTGACCCGAAGTCTACTTTGTCTGATGTAAGTATAGTTACGCGACTCTCCTCTGATCTCCTCTTTCATGGAATATCTCTTTCCGCCTCTTCACTGTGAGGGAACTGAGCTCATTCCCACTTAGAGTAATTACTGACGGACAAGGATGTCGACGGGGAGTCCCTACTGCTGTCTCACGGACTGTTTCTGGTCATTTGGCAGTGGCCTGGTTTCTCTCTCTGTGGCTGTCTTTTCTGTGAATTGATGGTTTTCTGTGAGCTTTGCTCTGATTCCCTTCTCTTGATCCTTCACATATCTGTTGCAGGTTTTGGCTTTGCAGTTCCGTGAAAATAGGCTCATTCTGCAACCCTGTGTCACACTAATGTGTGGGGAGGGGGGAGGGAGGGAGGGGGTGCATCTTCATGCGCTTATTCCCCCCCCCACACCATCTACATGGGCTGCACGGTCAGTTCTCTTGCCCATTTTAAGTTGAGTTGTTTCCTTATTATTTCATTGTGAGTTTTATACAATCTGTGTACAAATCCATTTTCAGACATGTGGTTTCGAGGATCCTTTCTCCAGTCTGTAGCTTGTCTTTTCATGTTCTTAGCAGTGAGTCCGAACAGCAGGTTACTAAGCATGGTACGGGGTGACTTATCTTTTCTTTCTTTCATGGATCGTCTGTTTGCTGTCAAACCTTAGAAATTTTGATGCAGCCTAAGATATAAAGGTTCCGTTCTATGTTTTCTTCTAGAAGTTTCTGGTTTTAGGTTTTACAATTAGATCTATGACCCATTTGGACTTACCTTTTGTGTATGACGCGAGATACGGATGGAAGTTAATTTTCCTTCTTGCGTCTGGACAGCCAACGATCCCAGCGTCATTTGTAGAAAAGATCCCCCTCTCTCTCGGAATTGCCCCCACACATCTGCCAATTAACCATGCGCGTATGGTCTGGATGTATGTTTTGTGGCTCAGGAATTTCTGTTCAGTCCCTTCCCTATAATTCTCTTGGTTGATATTCTCATTTTGTTCATATGTTGTTTTCCTGATTTGTGTCTTCCTCTAACTCCTAGACCATACATAAGGGAGATACTCAAAATCTTTGTCCAATAAGCAAATTTGAAACATATGTTTCCTTAGGGTCAGTTCTGGAGAAACATTTTCTTCCTTTGAATGGGCCACATTTTCCTGTTTCCTTGTATGCCTGTAATCTTTTGTAGAAAGAACACCCACCTGTCCCAGTCCTTGTTTTCTGACTGTGCGTGGGAAGACCTGTCCTGATGATCCCAGAAGGCTGAAGGTCTTCTCAGGCCTTTCCTGGGCATGTGTCCCCCCCGGCCCCAAGCAGGGGTATCTGCTTTTTTTCCCAATTCCCCTGCCAACATGATCACTTTTATACATCTTAACTTCCTCCAAGGGTCTCTCCCCTGCTTCTTCTCACAGCCTCATGTGTTCTGCCGCATTTCTCGGCCTGGCACCTCTCACCCCCAGAGGCCCCTGCAAGTCTTTCACGGGCCGTGGTGCCACCACTTCCTTCAGTGGCTTCCGGCCGGAGACCCCCACCATGCCCATTTCCTCGTTGGCTCCAAGTCAGAAAACACAGAAACCAGCCCTGCAGGCGGCCCAGCCCACTTTCACTCCTTCCCTCTGTGTTACACAGGGAATTGGGATCCCACAGCTTCCCCCCAGGACACCATGCCACAGGGGGAGGTGCAGGGCGACAAGCAAAAAGGTCACAAAACATCCCGCCCTTCAGGGTGTGGCATGTTCTCAACTCGACAATCCCCGGGGGTGCCTACGCCTGGCGGGTTCCCAGAGCTGCGGCACCTGCCTTTGTTCGCTTGATGCTCCCGGGGGTGAAGGAGCGATGGGGCTCCCGGCCCACCGTCCTGTTGGAGACACGGAATCCATGGGGACCCTCGATGGCGCTGCCGTCTCACTGCCGAGCGGGGCAAATGTTCAAAACTTACACATGTACAACGTAGCAGCGACAACGGGGACAATGAGAGACCATGAAGCCTGTCCCGGCAGGAGGCTGTGCCCCTGGTGGCTGCCCTGCCCCGACGGAGGGATCACGAGCCCAGGGTCGGGGTGGGGGTGGGCAGCGCACACAGGGGGACTTCGTGCTCCTCCAAGAGCAAGTGGACGGCCCACTCCTGAGTTTCCAGTCCCGTCAAGACCGAGTCTGCTGCCCTGACGACTAGCACGTGTTAACCGGGTCGTAGGAACAGGTCATTGCGTGTGTATGAGCACATTTCTATAAAGGCGCATCAGCAGTGTGTCTGTCGAAATCACGACTTTGAAAAACCAAGTTGATACCCTGAAAACGGCTTTCACAATCACATTATCAAGTCGAACCCTTTTATTTCCTACAGGCCTTTCTCAGGCCGAACTTAAGAAATCACAGTTGGTTTAATAAAATTTATTTTGAAACCCCTGCATTTCATTATATGAAAATGGGTTTCTAGCTGCCTCTTCTAATTAAGGAAATGGCACTATTAAGTGGATGTCTTTTGAGCAAATCCAACTGTGGCTAACCTCACACAGAAATAGCCACAATGCACGATTCTGCGCAAAAGTTGAAAGTTCAAAGTCACTCCGATGCCAATTACTCACCTGTTTGGCTCATTCTAGTAATTTATGAAGCATTAGATTTGCTGCTCTTAGTTTACAACCCATTAAGCCTGATAAAATAGAAATACAGGCTCCCCGGGCCGTACGCGCATGTGAGCTGCTCTCCGACGAACGACACACTCAGAGCAGAAATACCTACTGCTCTTCGGCGAGCCGTTTCCCCTAAAACTGCTCAAACTGCAGGTTCTGCTCCTTGGAGCGGCGGCACCAGAGCACCTGAGCGAGCCCCGAGTTCCGGGCCAGACGCTCGTCCTTGACAGCAGGTCATGAGCGTCCCAGCTCCAAGGGGCTGCAACAGCCAGAACCCCTCAGCCCTGCGAGGGGGGCGCCCAGGGCAGCAACACGCCCCGGAGCGCGGGGCACCAAGCACACGGGACAGAGCTCAGGGACGCCTCCCACCCAGCATGCCCTGGAGGCCTCCGGACCCCCAGCCCTGCTCCTCGCTCGTTTGGGGAGGCGGAGGCGTGTCCCTCACAGAAAAGCTGCCAAGTGTGCCCTTCAGGTATGGCCCTTAGCCAAGAGCAGGGGTGTAAGGCCCTGGGCAAGGGGTGGTCCCACCCACCTGGGGAACGGGCTGAAGGCCAGGCAGAGGCTATGCACACAAGCAGCGTGAAACCCAGAGATACGCGAGGTGGCAGGAGGGACCTCCCCACTGAGACCGCGGGAGCAGAAGGGAAGCGTGTGCAGACGGGCGCGAGGCGGCGCCTGCTGATGTCCAGGCAGAAAGCGGGGCAAGACGCCGTCCACAGGCTGGACAACCCAAGGGGAGCTTAAAAATGCAGCCGGCCAGGTGTTGCAGGGTTTAGGAAGGGGAGGCGGCCTGGGTTAGGGCCACCTAACAGGTCTGAGGAGGTGAGGAGGGCAAAGTGATAGAAACGGCAGCGAAGCAGAGGGGCTGCCTGGCGGAGCTGGGGGCTGGGGAAGGGTCCCAGGCAGCCTGAGACCCTCTGCCGTGGGCAAGCACGACAGGGCACAGACACTGGGTCTCTCTCTCCACCCCCATGATGCAGGCGACGCTCCCAGAGCTCTCCGGCAAGAGCACTTGAAGTCGGCCATCCCAGGGGCCCGTGGGCACCGGCGAGGAGGGCCTCCCGCTCCGATCTCCCACCACACCGGCTGCCCCAGCTGGGGACACAGGCCCGGCCCGGGGTGGGGAAGGGGCACGGGCAAAAGGAGGTCATATTCTTACTTTGGATTCCTGTACTTTATGAGGAAACATTCCAAACGGTCGGAAAAGGCCAGCGATTAAGTTAACGCACACATGCGTTCCCGCCGCGAGGACTAGTACATCTTCACATTCCGTCATCCTGTTTTCAGATTATTCGTCATAAAGTGAAATATTCCCTATATTTCTAACGCCCTCCTTACACTCACCTTCCGTTCCCAGAAATAACAACCAGGCCGAAATCAGTAGCATTCCTGGCCTATTTGTGATCGTTCCGTAATAAGCAACGTGTATCGGTAAGTCATAGGGAGGTGTGGTTTGGACTGGTCTTAAACCCCACGTTTCATATGGCACAGAACACTCTGAGACTTTTCTCGAGGACTTTAGAGAGGTCCGCCCTGGCGCCCACCTCGCCCAGACCCACCGCCCTGTCTGGCGGCCGCACCAGCTCCTGAGGCACCTGTAACAGGGTGTGGGGGTTCACTCCACTCCCCAGGATCTCCGGGGCGTGGCCGTCATAACCTTCGCTAAATAAAGTCGCTCCATGCTTGCGTGTGCGTCTGGACGTTGGAACCGAGACGACGGGTCACGGGCAGGCATCTCTGCCCTTAGGCCACGTCCCTGAGCTGCGGTCACCCGTGTCCCTAACTTTTCCAAGTGGTGGACATGACATGACCCCTCGTTATAATTTAATCTGCTGACATTCATTTTATTGTAGTCACACCTCACTTTGAAATCATCTCGGACTTAAAGTTGCCTAATCAGTCCAAAAACCCACATTCACCCTCCGGATTCTCAGACACGTCAACCCCTCACCCCTCTCTCCCCAGAGACGCTCTCCCTGACCGTCCTGAACGATGCTTCCGTGCGCGATTCCTAGAAGCAAAGGCACCGTCTGTGGAACCGCAGCACGACTGTCAGGGTCGGGACCTCGACGCTGGCGCCGTACAACAGTCGGGGACGGATCTGACTCGAGGTTTGCGGGTGGTCACACCGACGTTCTTTTTTTTTTTTTGAAGATTCTTATTTATTTATATATTTGACAGACAGAGATCACAAGTAGGCAGAGAGGCAGGCAGAGAGAGAGGGAAGCAGGCTCCCCGCTGAGCAGAGAACCCGATGTGGGGCTCGATCCCAGGACCCCGGGATCATGACCTGAGCCGAAGGCAGAGGCTTAACCCACGGAGCCACCCGGGCGCCCCACACTGACGTTCTTTAAAGAGGCAGAAAGCGTGTCTGGAACGCAGCCCCGCACCGCCCGCCGAGTCTGCCATCCTGTCCAGCTCTCCAGCTTGGAACACTCGTTCCGTCCTCCTGTGCTCTCCAAAACGCCAGTACGTCTGAAAAGGGCAGGCCACCTGTTTTGTAAGGTGACCCTCGCCCAATCTGGGTTTGTGTCATGTTTCTACGGGCTCGGATCCGGTGATGCGCTTCCGTCAGATGTAAAAGGGGGGTCCTCTGTGCAGCGTGTGGGGAGCCGTTGGTGCCCTTCTCCCTGCCACCTGGTGACGGCGGCGTGAACCAGGTCCCTCCCGTGCGGGGTGAGTGATACAGCTCTCCCGTGGGGAGATGCTTCGGGACGATGTAAACACCTTGTCTCTTCATTCTGCTCTTCCCAGCGTCCAGGTGACGGCGGCCTCAAGCAATGACTAACACCGTGGTTGACAAACGATGGTTTTCTGACCCACCACAACGTGTATCTCTGTCAGTGGGATTTTATGGGAAGGAAGGGAAGAGTGTGCATGTGTCTGGGCACACTCTGGGCAGAGAAGATGTTTATCGATGTGCGTGTATGTGTGTCTGTGTGGGGGTAATCCACTGAACCTCATGGATCCTTCCCGCTTCCAGGTTATAACCCGCTACTGTTGTCATGTGTTAGATGCTTAACTTGCTCCATGTTTGGCTGATAGGAGTCCCTTCAGGCTGCCTCGGTGTCTTTTCTGAGCTCCAGGCCCTGGGGTCATGTCCTGCCATTCTTTGTCCATATTCTTGCTTTCTGCCCAGAAAGACAGAAGGTACTCCAGAGTCACCTTGTTTTCCCAGCCTGGCTCGAATGAGTAAATGTCCCTCAAGAAGGTAAAAATAGAGCTGCCCTATGACCCAGCAATTGCACTAGTAGGTTTTTATCCCAAAGATACAGATGGAGTGAAAAGAAAGGGCACGTGCACCCCAGTGTTCATAGCAGCAATGACCACAGTCGCCAAACTGTGTAAGGAGCCGAGATGTCCTTCGACAGACGATGGATAAGGAAGATGTGGTCCATATACACAATGGAGTATTACGCAGCCATCAGAAAGGATGAATCCCCGACTTTTGCATTGACATGGATGGGACTGGAGGGCATTATGCTGAGTGAAGTAAGTCAAGCAGAGAGAGTCAATTATCATACGGTTTCACTCATATGTGGAACATAAGGAATAGCACGGAGGACCACAGGGAAGGGAGGGAAACTGAATGGGAAGAAATCGGAGAAAGAGACAAACCCTGAGAGACTCTGGATTCCAGGAAACCAAGTGAAGGTCTCAGAAAGGGAGGTGGGGGGAGGAGAAACTGGGTGACGGGCAGTAAGGAGGGAACGTGATGTGGTGAGCACTGGGTGTTGCATGCAGCTGATGAATCATGAACACTACGTTGAAACTAATGCTGTCCTATATGTTGCCTAATTGAATTTAAATTTAAAAAAAGAAAATGCTCCAGAAATAGTTTTCCTAGCTTCTTTCTGGGAATTGTGCACACACACACACACACACACACACACACACCTCTCTCTGTCACACATCACCAAGAAGCCACCCTGCGCCCCTGCTCCAATCCCACAGCACGGGGCCCACACCAGCACTCCCACTTCAGCGTTCCCCTAAGAAGGCACCTCGCCACCCCCGTCCACGACGTATTCATCCATGTGATTAACTGCACAACGCACATTCGGACTTTCCAGGACGGCTGACGAATGCCACTGGGTGTTGATTTATGGATCGTTCTGTCTTTAGCCTGAGACTATAAGGTCAAAATACCGCTTCAGAGAGTCACCTGGGATGGACCCCTCCCCCACAACGTGGTGAAATGTGAAAGCACAATTGGGCTCCATCCCTTCTGTTTGCTTGTCCATGTGGCGGACGGAAGCCTCGGCACCAACGCACATTCTTTTCCGTTTCCCCAATGGCTAATACTGTGAGCATCTCTTGTGCACGCTGGCCGTGGATACGCCAGGACCTTCCTGCTCAATGTCCACTGCTTTGTTTCTGTTTTAATTACTGACTTGTAAGAGCTCCTTACAAAGGCTCAGTGGACAGGATCTTTATCAGACATGGGTTTTGAGGTATTTTCTCCCCATCTGTGGCTTGTCTCACCACTGTTCTAACTGGAGTATTTTGAATAGCAAACGTTTCAGTTTTAATGAAGTTCAGTTTAGCAATTTCTTTTGCATTTGTGTTTTTTTTTGTTTTTTGGGTGTTTTTTTTTTTTGTGCATGTTCAATTTAAGAAACTTCTTTGTCTAGCCTCAAACTTCCAAATATTTTCCCTAGTTTCTTCAAGAAGTTTTAATTTAAGTCTATGAACCATTTGGGGTTAAATTTTGCACAGGATGTAAGGTAAGCATGGAGATTCTATTTTTTTATACAAATATTCCATTTTTCAAAGCATGTTTTAAAGAGAAAATTCTTTCCCAATTGAATAACCTTGGCACTTTCATCAAAATTCGTTTAGCCCAGCACCATGCTTCTATTTCCGGGCTCTCTGTCCCGGTCTTCTCTCTCGATTCTTATGCTAATGCAACGCCTTTGACTTCCAGGGCTTGCTAGGAGGTGAACCGTTTTCACTTCGGCAGGTGTGGTCCTCAAGTTCACTCTTCTCCATAATTACTTCGACTCTTCGACTCTTCGGGGTCCCTTGCATTCCCACATGAATTTTAGAATCAGGGTGTGTGTGCCACAAGCTGATCCCAGGTCCGGGTATCTGGCCTCCCATTCCAGCTGACGGGAAAACACACTGTCCGCAGCCTCTGTTCACTCCAGGATTTGAGCCGCAGCCTCCCGGAGGTTCCTTCTCAGGACTTGAGGCTCGGCCCATGGGCAGGTCAGGACTAAGGCAGCGTCCCCGGGGGCTATGCCCAGGTCGCTGAGGCTCCCATCCTTCGTGTGTCCTTCCTCCTGGGCACCGTTCCTACACTTTCCAACTGCACTAACCTCTTCCAACTCCAAACCCTGTTTCCCAAACCCAGTGAGACTACTGGGCTCTCTCCCCGTGCGCCCGGCTGCCCTGAAGCTTGCAGACCCTCTCCCTTCACCTCTGCGCTGTCACAGAGCACGGTCCTATGCTATCTGCTCTCTGAGGTCTGGAAACATGTTTTGTTATATGCGGTCCAGCTTTCTAGCTGTTTACAGAAGACAGCAACACCCCAGGGCTCCGTGCTCGGGGCAGGAACAGAGCCCCCTCACTGGGCATCTGGCTGACACTTTTAACATCAAGTGGGACTTAGAGGTGGGGTCGAGCACCATTGTCCTTATTCACTGTCCTCTCGATTTACTTCTGCTCTAAACCTCCTGTCACCTCTTGGCTTGTTTACCTGCTCGTTTGTATTTTTCTTATTAATTTGTAAGAGTTCATAATTCTACCCTCAACTCTGTCAGTTATAAGCAAATACTCGCTCCTATTCTATAACTGTGTTATTCACTATGTCTGCGGGGCTTCTTGTTTCTGTGGAAGGACGCCCTTTCTTTGCAACGTGTTGTTCTCCTTTGTTCCGGGGGCAGGGGTGGCGGCGAGAAGCGTCCGTCTCCTGCGTCACAATGTCATCAAGACATCCCACCTTAGAGCCACCTGAAGCTGCTAACATTTCACTTTGCACATTTAGACCTTAGTGGGTTTCTTCTGTAGCGAAGGAGATAGGGTCTGCTTTTGCCGTGAGAGGAGCTGATTTTCCCAGCTCGGTTTACTGAATGACCCTTTCTTTCCCCCACTGACTTTTTCACACTAAGCTCTCATATAAATACAGGCCAGTTTCCAGGCAATGAAGTTCTCTTCGTTAGTCTATCAATATAAGGCATTCGTACCCCGACGGGCCGGCTTCTCGCCCCACACCTGATGCTGGCGAGATGCTTCGGCTCTCAAATCTCCCCACCTCTGAGAACAGGTTGGACGAAGGAAGATGGGAAGGGAGTGGCCGAGGAAGAAGGAAGGAGAGGATGGACCCACAGAAAGAGCCAGCATAGACCCTGGCAGGCGGCCAGCCAGACTCAGCAAAACGGAGGCAAATGCTGGTTAAGGTGAGGGTGAAGATGTCCCATCCCTGCAGAGCCCCCCCGCAGAGCCTCCCCCCGCTGAGCCACCCCCCCCCGCAGAGCCTCCCCCCCCCCC
>PISX010002538.1:38201-68362 GCA_004024625.1 Mellivora capensis | reverse complement strand
TTGCATTTATAATTAAAACTCTCATATATGAGTACAGTTTGGATTTTTTTCTCTCTTTAAAGATGAAAAGTTCCCGTTTTGAATGGTGGAGGCTGTGCCACGTGCCTTCCCGGGTCTGACGTCTGGCGCGACCCCCACGCAGACCCTAGCCCCTACAGCCTCCTTTCCCTGCCTACAACTCCCGTTACCATGGGAACCGGCATCCGCAGCTCGCCCCAGAGGAGTGGGGGCTCTTTTCCATCCTGCCCACTAGTCCCATTTCTGTCCCAGTTTCTGGAGAGCTCCCTCTTGGCGGGGAGGGGCTTCCTGCCACCAGGGGCCATCCTTGGCTTCCGTGGCTACTGGCCTGTGAAGCCCACAGGGCAGGGTAGGGAGCAGTCTGTGGCTCAAGCCTAGGATCCTAGGATCCAGGAGCCTCATCTGGGGCCCCTGGTCTGGGGTCTGGGGAAGGGCCACTCGGAGGACAGAGCACATGGAGCATGAGGCTTTCTCAGCCATGCACACTCGTGCTCCTCAGATGTCTGCCCACACACGGGACACAGAACACCCGTGGGAGGTCCAGCCTCCCCACACTCCACGTGGGTGCAAGCATTGCCCTGTCCAGAGACCACGGATAAAAGGCACCATCACAGCACAGAGTAACATAAGCCACTGGACATGTGTCTAGCAGTCCCTGGTCTGGGGCAAGGGCCGGGGGCTGTGCCTTGCACGGCCGCCGTGGAGCATCTGTCTGCCGGTGCATCACAGTGGACCCGGTTACCAGGACCCGGAAGGGGCTTCTGCTCACACCTCAGAGGCCACAGGGCAGAAGGGAGCAGGCCCACCGAGGGGGTGGGCTGCCTGCAGCCACTAGTGGGGGTCGCAGGGAGCACCGCCTCCAGACAGCCAGCAGGTGTGAGCACAGAGGGGGCAAGTGGGAGTGAGGAAGGAGCAGGATGGGAGGGGCTCCTGCTGCAGCCGCACAGGGAGCCGAGGCCTGGGACTGCGAAGGGGCCTGCCCCGTGGTGGGGACAGAGGACATGGAACAGTAAGCACACTGCAGGGAGAGGCCCTGGCACCCGGTGGGGGAGGGGAGGGACACGCTGGAAGGAGGCCCTGGGCAGGTGCTTCCCCCACTGCCACTGGGGCTAGTGTCAGAGTCGGGGCCTGGGGCCTGCCAGGTGGGGACCACTGAGGGCTGAGTCCAGGACTCAGTAACTAGTAAATGCCACTCTGGGGGCCACGTGGGCTGCCTGCCCAGCTGGGCTCCACGAAGTCCAGGCAGGCCGGTGTCAAGCATCACAGGGAGTGCTCCGGTGCGTCTCTCCGTTCTCTCTCCACTGTCCCCTCACGGATCAGACAGGAGGAGTGAACGCGCCCAGCGGGTCCTCAGTGTCCCATGTCATAGCTGTCCTGTGGCCAGCTGTCCACAGGAGCTCTGCTTGCTCTTCCTAAACAAAAGCCACGGGGGCAGGCCCACGAGGACCTCCTGAGCCAACCAGGGCCCCAGACATCCAGGTGCGTTCAAGCACCCTCGTGACACCTGCCAGCCCAGAGCTCAGAGAGGTGGGTCTCACCCCCGGTCCCCTGGGTAGAGAGGGCAGTGGAGACTCTGGCCAGCCTGACCACACACCAGCCCGGCCTTGCCCACCGCACCCCTTCTGGCCCATCCGCCAGGGCTGGTGTGGGGTCTGGTGCCCTGAGGTTATGCAGGCCTGGCTGGGACCCCATCTCTGCAGGCCTCTGTCCCCACTGGGCTCTACTCCTGCTCTAGGCAGAGCCGTACGGGCCTGGGGACAGCCACAGGCAGCCTGGGACACTCGGAGCCCAGCCAGCCACCCTCGCTGGTGAAGAGCTGGGCTGGGAGAAGAAGCTTGCTCTCTTCCGTGGTTCAACCTGACCCCCAGCCCGGGCGTGGCTGACCCTCTCTGGGGAGCTGTCATAGGCTGTCCCCAGCACACGCATCTCAGGAGGCAGCCCAGACTGCTGGGAGGCTCAGGGCACTTCCCTTGGCCACAGACTCACCGGGGCCCCCGGAGGCCCAGCTCAGAGCCACAGACTTGAACCCCAGGCCCATCTGCCACCTGCATGGACCCCTGCCCACCCCCACCCTCTGGAAAAGTCACGTGGAACACCGGCTCCCTTGCTGCCCACAGACATTAATCTGTAGTGGCCTCAAGAGGTTCTCCCGTGCATGACGGGGAATGAGGAATAAATTGTCAGGACAGTTTGACAACTTCCTGAATCTTTTGGTTTTTAATTACATTCAGCTTGATCTAAAACAGAAGAGCATAGAGCCCCTAGGTGGCTCAGTGGGTTGAGCCTCTGCCTTCAGCTCAGGTCATGATCTCAGGTTCCTGGGATCAAGCCCCGCATCGGGCTCTCTGCTCAGCAGGGGAGCCTGCTTCCCCCTCTCTCTGCCTGCCTCTCTGCCTACTTGTGATCTCTCTCTGTGTCAAATGAATAAATAAAATCTTTATAAATAAATAAATAAATAAAATAAAATAAAAAAGAAGAGTAAACGACAAGCTCCCAGGCCCCAGGTTTGTGTGGGACTCACACGCGTCCTTCCAGCATATGGTTTATGGGAGGTTGTCACAGCTTCTGTTCCTGGTGGAAACTCTGGTGTCTGCTTCTGGAGGCACCAGAGCTCCCCATGGCTTGGCCTCTTGGACGGACCCCAGCCATCCCTCATGGCCTCTCCTGGCCCTGACCCCGCTCCATCAGCACCCCTCAGGCCTCACTTTCCAGCCTCCTCTGAGTGCCTGGAAGGCCCTGACCAAGCCCGGGCTGGAGATTCCCTCCCTTCTCCACTGGAGCATTGCGGTTCCTGTCTCTCAGCTCTCTGGGGGTGCAGAGTCCCCAGTCCCTGTGCTAGGCCCACCACCCCTTACACAGGGTTCCACGAGCACCAATGCACCTGGGACCTGCCCAGTGGCTCTGGAGGTTCGCCCTCTGGGGCTCCAGGGCCTCCTAGCCTCTCCCATCTGTCTGTCTGTCTGGACTGGGGCCTCCAGTCCCCCTGGATTAAGCAGAGCAGAGATTGTGCTCTCATCACGAGAGGGTCAGTGTTACGTGCGTGCGCAGACGTCTACCTGAGCACCTGTCTTGTGCCAATTCAGTGGAATTCTCTACATGATCTGGACGTGAGCCCTTCCTGACCCCGAACCTTTTTCCACTCTGGCTTACCTTTTGGTCTCTCATTGGTGTTCTGTGGTCAAAAGTTCTTCACCTGAATGCATCCAAACTCATGAGTGCTTCCTGTTGACGAGCGCTCTTCATGGTCGGGTGTTAGTGACAATCCCACTAATCGGTTTAGCAGAAAGGCCACCCTCGGGCCCCCCACGCCCCTGGCGATGTCCCACAGCCCAGCCCGCCTGCAGCAGGCATCCCAGCAGGCCCCCCAGCCTGATGCTTCTTTGGGAATTTCCAACTCCAGATGTCCACATGCTCCTTGGCCATAAATCCCACTTTTCCTCACTGTATTTGGAATGGTTATTTTCTCCCACTCAAACTTTTATTCTCAAATCTGCCCTTGAGTTTTTTCCCCAAAGACTCATCCAGTACAAATAACAATTTCCTAAGCATGTTGTTGGCTTTCCAGCCCTTGTAACAGGGAGAAGCTCCTGATGGCAGGTTGACGATGCAGAGCTGTCTCCATCATGCTCCCCGATTCACAGCCAGAGCCTCCAAACCAGCTCTGATTAAAAGGACAAGCAAATGGGAGGCTGGTCCACCTCCCCTGACCTCTGGGTGTCAGACACCCCCCAGCACAGGAGACTGGACTGAGGCTTGGCCCAGGCACCCCTAGCAGTGCTTGGGAAGAAGTAGAGGTTTGCAAAGACACCAGAACCAGTCCCTTCCAGCAGAGTCCACTCAGCAGGCTTAAACCCCAAATCACCAGCAAGGGACAGACCCAAGGTCAGGGCCCAAGCTGGGCCCACCACCACGGGCAGACCCGACTGGAGGAAAACCACCACATCACTGGATGCTGACCTGCCCACAGGACTGCCGGCAGCACCAGCACCCCATCTACCATCTATCAGCAACTTGACCATGCCCACCCCTCGCTGCACACAGATCCTGGGGTACAGGCTTGAGCTGGATGCCTGAGATCTCCAGGTCTGATTTCTTCTTATGAAATTTAGGAGGTTTGGATCATTTGGTGCCCACAACCGCTCATGTTGCCAGCACAGGATGAGGACTCTGTGTTCTGCTTCCTCCCAACCTGACCCTCATGTCAAACCACACTGAGCTCTTGGTCTCAGGAAAATCCCTGAACTCTGCCAACTCTGGAGATCGTACACGGTGGGGGTACCAGGCATCACGCCTGTGTACAGAGCATCACTGTCATTGTGTATTTTGAGCCTAGGAAGTGTTTTGTGCCACTTGTGGTACTTTCCAATAAGGAGACTGACTCCAGTCAGGTGACCTATCCAGGTACCGGCCAGAAGGGAGGGACCACACTGGATCCCTCGGTTAGTGGTTTCTTCCTGTGGGTGCAGCCTGGTGTCTGTTTCATGCCATTTCTAAACTACTGTTAAAGACTATATTCTTTGTTGTGTGTGATCCCTGAAATTCCCGTTCTTTGAGTCAGCTGTGTTTTGACAGATTTCCTTGAATGAATGGAGAATCCTCCCAGGAGAAGATAAAATGAGGGGATTGAGGGGGATGAAAAGAGGGGCCCCTGGTCTTTGCCGACCAGTCCTGTGCCACTTCTCTCCCCTAGAGCTTGCTTTCCTGGCTCAGCCCGGGCTCACCTCCTGCCTGCACTAAGCCTAAGGTCAGTGGCAGTGAAACTAGAGTCTCCCCATCTGATCTCAGTACACACCCCACACAGGGCAGTCCAGATCTCCCATGACACACAGGAGCCCCTCGAAGCCCTCCACTCCCAAAGTGAGTCTCTGGCTCTTCCCCCCATGTGTCAGTCCATCTAAGTTTGACCCAGGCCTCAGCAGCTTCTCATCTGTTCCCCGTGTTTCCAAGGACCTCTCTCCGCTGCCCACATTGTATGTTGAGGGAGTATCATGTCAGGGAAAGCCTGGTGTCAGCCCGTCAGGGAGCCAAGACAAGTCAACAGGGACCAATGAAGTCCCATGGAGCAAGACCCGCGCTGCTGCCTGCCGAGTCAGGACCCCCATCCCAGGGAGGTGGGAATCAGAAAGGGGGATGGCAACACTGGCTCCAAACACCACGAAGTCCTCCTGCCGTCTGCCACCTTTTTCTTGATTGAGTACTCCCGTGATTGCTCAAAACTGTGGACTGTTTTCCAGAGTTCTAACAAAGTCGATCCCAACACTGCATTCCTTTTTTCTTGGTGTGTTTGTGAAGCAACAGCCCCTGGAGCTCCCCCACTTCCACTTTTGCTTGCCCCCTCCTCTGCTTTTTCCCAGATGGCAGGCTGTCCCTCGAAACTCCCCTAATGGAGGCCCTGAGTCACACAGGTCCCCCCAGCCACCACATCATGACTCTGCTGGCATCTGAGGCTTGCCCAGCTCAGAGTGACCCAGCCGCAGTGTTACCGCCCACAGAGAGAGGGTCTAGGGGTAGACAGACCCTCAGCAGCAGACCCCATCCCTCCTGCACCACCTCTTCAGAATGCTGAAACCCAGGAGTGGCTCTAGGTCTGAAGCCCCTGCCTGCCTCTCAGCGCCCCCCCTTCAAGGGAACACACCCCAGGGCCATGAAGTCCCTGCAGCTTTGGCCAGTGGACGGGGTTCCCTGCTGTATTTAGAACCCCAGAATGCAGGAGTCTGGTGTGACACAGCACCAAGCACC
The DNA here is from genome assembly GCA_004024625.1 of Mellivora capensis. Lineage (NCBI taxonomy): Eukaryota > Metazoa > Chordata > Mammalia > Carnivora > Mustelidae > Mellivora > Mellivora capensis. Next base: position 62,605 of record PISX010002538.1, on the reverse strand, counting down.
AACCATTTTTGGAAAGTTGATGTGTCGAATCATTGCAGATTTTTTTCCTTCATTTGTTATAAAAACATGACGTTTCTCATAAGGAATCCAACAGTTGTTTATCTTCCATCGCTCTCCCAAGTGTGATCTGAAAAACAAACCTATTTTCCAGCTGCTCAGTGATTAAAACGTTGGACAATTTATGTCTTCGCGTTTGATTTGTGGTCTGGAAGGTGAGAAGTACAATAAGCGTGTCCTTCTGCATTGCCGAGAAGAGCTGACATCTCTGTGTCCTCGGGATGCAGAGTCCTTGGGAGGCACCTACCGGGGGAATCAAGGCCCTTTAACGGAGTTGATTTACGACTCTTCCAAAGCCATCTGAACCATGGTCACGAGTGAGGGAGCAAACATTCCTGGAGGGATTGTGTTCTCTCGCCAAGGTGCTTCTCTGTGAGCTGCATGTGATGACCAGAGAGAAGTTGCCCCTTTCAGGTATTTCAGATGGACCTTGGGGATGTGTAGAGACTCTTCATGGTTTAGGTTCTTTTTCTCTTGGGTCTTTGTGTTGTTCTAGAATCACAGCATGTCATGCAGTAGAAGAACAGGTGGTTGATGGGGGAGGTGGGCTGGGATATTAAGCCCTACATGTCTAGCTGTTGGGCCAGCACTTTGTGCAGGAACAAGTCCCTGGAAATGTGCACATTTTATTTCATGAGTTGGATGCAGTGGTCAAGCTTGTTATTGGAAGGCAATGTGTCTGATAAATCCTTCTGTTGCATATTTGTGAAGTAAATAGCTCAGCTAATTGGTAAAATCCCTATTTCTAAATTCATGATTCCCTACAGTGGAGACCACCAAGGGGTTTCGTCAACCAGGCACATGGCAGATTAGCAGGATCTGTTTGCCTTGGCGGAAGTCCATTCTACCAACGGTCAGACTCCAGAGTCAAGCAGGGATGAAATTCCCAAGACATGAGGGAGCTAAAAGGGGGACTAGCAGGGGGGCATCCTGGAGGTTTAGAAAAGAAATAGCAGATAATCCTGAGGAATCAGAGGTCATACCAAGGATATGAAAAGCTTGTGTATCTGTGCAGGTCTGGCCTGGGGAGGCCAAGCCATCACGGCCACCAAGGGTCCTGAGTACTCCTGCCAACAAGTGCCCAGTGATGCTCAGGGCGCTGAGGCTTTCCAGTACCTTCCCAGACTGACCAAAGGGCATGGCTGGAAGGCACCATGAGTGCAGAGGTCTGGCCATTGAGGCAGTGTGGAACTGCCCTGGATCAGTCCCTCACAGCACCCCCAGGCTCTGACTGTCCCCAGGGCGATGAAGGCCTTGCAGGTGCTATCCTGAGCTAAGAAGCACCGAGACCCCTCCCCTTCTCTGCAACCAGCCTGTGGGAGCAGACTGCAGGCACTCAGAGCCAGCCCGTGGCTTGGGGTCACCCTGCTGCCTTCTCATATCCCTGTGATCGGCAGCTCGAACACGAGTGTGCTCTTGACCCCACCTCCAAGCTAAGCTCCAGCGTCCTTGGAGTCCAGGGCTCTGAGCTCTGGCACGCTCGCCCATGGCCAAGGGCATGATGAGTGACTTTCCTCTGGGCTTCTGTTCCTCCTTCTAAACCCCATGCCCCTGAGCTTGTTTGCACAGTGGATTCGTGTGTCACTAAATAAGATTTTGACCTAGTGCCATTCCCTGAAGTTTTCCATGTCTAGGAAGCAAACAGATGCCAAGAAATCACACAGCGGGAAATTGGCAGAGAAGCAGTCAGAGACACTCCCCCAAGAAACTCAGAGGAGCCCGGGGCTGCCGGGCACAATGGCATCTCCACGTGCACTTTCCTATCCCTGCCTTTGCGTCCGTCCTGGAAGCAGCGTCATTAATGTGTGGAATCTGATATCCAGCTGTATTGCAGTAAAGGGAAATAATCATCCCCTCAGCCAACTTCCCAAGTTATAAAGCCTTTACGCCCAAATCAGTTTAAATTTACTTTTTAATTACGTACACTACTTCCTTATGTGAAGCTTCTGACTAGAAATATGTATCTCATTTTACTTTATGTCATTCAATTGGCCCAAACACAAAGGGATTTTTCTTAAATACTGAATGCTCGTGTACCTTTTTAATTAAAGCTTAAAAAGCTCTTAATTAAAACCATAAATCACAGGCAGCAGTTTCTACCTAAATTGTCTCACAGGCCTTCCTGGCTTTCCTCCCGCTTTCCCAGGGACCGGCAAGGTGAAAGGGGGTGAGGGAGACTTGCACACTTCAGTGACTGCAGAGCAGCAAGAGTGTCACGTGCGCAGACACTGGCGGGTGGCAGTCTCCCTGCCGTCTGTCACCCGCCGGGGGCCCGGGTGGCCAACGGGGGCCATCACTAACGCACTCTGCCCCGCCCGTCCTCGTGCCCTGCCCCTGCGACTCTGCCCGTGTCCTTCCCGTGACGGGGCAGCACCTCCGGGAAGCCGGACGGCGTTAGCAGGAGGCCTCCTGCGTCCAGTCGCTGGTATCTGACTCCCCGACAGGGTCTCTCACAAACTCTCACCGCGAGCAGTTTTACGGACGTATAACTGGCATTTGACACATTGCCCGTATTGAAAGTGAAAAATTTGGTAAGTTTTGAAAAATGGATCCATGACACCATCACCAGCACCCAGACAGCCAGCGTACCCAGCCCACCCCCTGACCCGCCCCGATGCCCCCGACCCTCGCTAACACCCACTCCCAGGCACCACTCACCTGTTTCCAGTTAGTACAGACTAATTGCCATTTATCGACTTGTAGAGTCTCTTCCACAAATACAATCACACAGTTTGTACTGGTTTTCCACTGGCCTCTTTTCACTCAGAATAATTACTCTGACTTTCCCATGTATTCTTTTGTTATCAAGAGTAGTTCATTCTTTCTTTTTTCCAAGTAATAGTCCCTTGAATAAACTTACTACAATTTTTCCCTTCCCCCTATTGAACTTTGAGTTTTTTTTCAATTTGGAGGTACGGCGAATAACACATCTATGAAAATCCACGCCGGGGTTCTTGCAGGACGTGCGCTGTGTTCGGGGCCTGAGCACCTAGAGCAGAGCGGCTGGGTCACACAGCAGGTGTAGCTTTGACCTTCTAGAGCCACACTGCTTGCCGGAGTGGCTATGCGGGTTCCCGTCCCCACCAGCGACCGACGTCCTAGAGTTCCAGACCCACCACCTCTGCACCGGCCCTGGGGGGAGACGGCCTGTTCACTGTACACAATCCAGGTGGGTCTAGTGCCCTCTCTATGGTTTTAGCCTGTGTCCCCGACATGACCAAGGATGTCGAATACCTCTCCTTCAGCGTCGTAGCCAAGCATCTTACCCCCTTTTTTAGTGGACATTCCTTTTCGTATGTTGTGTTTTCAGAGTCCTTTCTGCATCCCGCAAACAACTTTTATCAGAAATATAGCTCACAAACACTGTCTCCTAGTCTGTGGCTTGTCTTTCAAACAGTAGAAATTCCTACCTTTGAGGAAGCCAAATTTACCATGTTTTTCTTACATGGACTGTGCTCATGATGATGTAGGAACTGTTCTCCTTGGACACAAATATTACCTCTGGTATGACATCTAGCCTTGTGATTGATTCTGAGTTAAGGCTGATGTACGGAAGGCTTCTTTGTAGCTTTATCCTTGTTCACCCTATGTATTTGGAAGCTCTGTTATTAGGTACCTACAAGCTTAGGATTGATGACTTAGCCCTTTAGCATTACAAAGGAACTGGCCGTATTTTTTTCTTCATCTGAGATCTACTGAGATGTCAGGGCAATCGCTCCCGCTTTATTTTGACGAGCACGAGCATAGTATATTCATTCCCGCTTTCACTATTTACCTGTTTGCATCTTCGTATCTGAAGTGTGTTTCACATAGGCAGCAGACAGTGTTCTGAGGGTTAACTTTGCACGGAGGCCCTTGGAGCCTGAGGCGCCAACAAGGAAACTGAATGATAGGCAGACAGACGGAGCAAGAGAGTGCCTAGGTCTCAGGAGACCAGGAGAGAGATTCTGGGGAGCGGGCTGCTTCCAAATGCTCATCCGCAGAGGGCTGTCTTCAAAGATTCTGCCACAGGATCATTTGCAGAACAAACCCTGGAAATGCCCTGCATGTCCGACACAGGGGATGACCTTGTCCCCTGTCCGTGAGCCAGTAGACTCAGAACAACGGGTCCCGCAGTCTTCGAAGCCATGTTGCTGGGAATATTGTTTGTTTGGGGGCATGTTTGCCATGTGTGGTTAAGAGAAAAGACTGACAAAATAATGTGGACAATATGAATAATATACATAACACTAATAATGTATATTAATATATAAGAAGCACCTTCCTTATTATCTGTACATTAAGTGTATATAACAATAGGAACGTGCTTCTTGACCCATGTGTGCAAGTCAGAGAAGACGGGAGTGTCCACAGCGATTCAGGAAGCGCCGAGCAACTCTGGCGCCAGGGGCGGTTCCGCTTCTTACTGCGGCTTATCTCGTGTCTAAGTTTGACACAATCATTGTGTCTTTCTTTAGGGAGGAACATAGTCAGGGAAAAAAGATGTTTAAGCTGGCATTTAGTGAGGGAAGGCTCAAATGCCGTAAGAGAGACCCGAGACGTGGGCCGGGGAGGGAGCCACTGGTTCTGCTGGCCGACGGCTGACCACCGCCGAGAGGAGGATGGCAACAACATTCCCACTTTACCCGGACCAACACCTTTGCCGTGAGCAGGATCACGTTCCAAAGCCCTGCCAGATGGTAGTTGGTGACTGTCCATGGCATTGATGACCTCTGGATAGGGTAACCACCTAGCCGGGGCATCCTGCCCCTCACGGTGTCCCCTGGCTGCTGCAGGACCTGTGCGCTCACGACCCCGGAACTGACGAGGCAGCCCCCGGCTTGCACGTCCTGTGAGGCTGGCACACAGCACCCAGCCCGCCGCAGCCTCGGGAAGGCCCCATCGTCAGGATGAGCCAGGTCCCCCACAGAGACCTGCTCGGGCTGTGGCGACTCTCCTGAAACACAGTCCGTGCATCCCTCCCCTCAGGAGCTGTTTGGGTTTCCTGTGACACAGAATGTGTCACCGCAAGCCTGGTGACCCGGAACAACCCATTCTTCATCTCAGACTTGCTGGCTCCCCCGCTGCTCCCCTGCTCAGGGTCCCAGGCTGAGTCACGTCCTTGCCTGGGGGCTTGTGGGGAGGGCCCGGCTTCAGGCACATTCAGGACCATGTCCCCATGGTCGTAGGACCGATCAAGGGCTCCAGCCTCTGCCCTCTGTCCGCTGGTGACACCGCTGTTCCAGTGACAGGAACATTTATTCCATCATCTGAATGGGACATATTAAAGGCACATGATTTTATTTTTAAGCAGTATTAATGTTTTAATAAATATTAATATTTAAAATGTCAGCATTCAACATCACAAAATTATTTTACTTTTAAACAATACCTGTAGCTTCTCTTAAAATGAAAATATATGTATGACTCACACACTTGGGCCCTGTCCTCTTGGAACCTGCAGGCTCCCTCCGTGCTTCTGCGGTGACAGAGGAGGGTCACTCGTCTTCCCTGCAGCAGGTCCCCGTGAGCGGTGCGCAGTGTCCACTCAGTGGATACAGACTCGGTCTGTCGTCTCGGGTTCAACCAGGAATGGGGCCAGACTGATGGCAGGGCCAGCGCAGGACAGGGCCAGCTGGGCGGTGCACCTCGGGGAGCACGGAGTGAACACACGTGCTTTATTATGTGGGAGACGGGAAGTCCGTACAGCGCGACGTATTTAATTAACTTCTTTGAACGGGGCCTTTGAACGGGGACATATAGTGTATATATTTTTTAAATTTTAACTTATTTTTGCAGTGTACATTTTTAAAGGCAGGCAGTCCCTAAAATAACTCTGGTGGGCCACCGGCTTGCCTGACTTTGAGAGGGGAGGCCCCAGCCCCTCATTCGGCGTGTTATCCCACCAACAGTGCGGCACCATGACTCGCGCTCTCGGCGACCTGAACAAGCCCGCGTGAACCTTCTGCCCGGGTTGGACTCCGACTCTGCTTATTGCCGGAAGATGGGATCCCTGGGTGTCAGGGTGCTCGCAAGCCCGATCGCGCTCCAAAAGGTCGTGCCGATACCCTCACATCGGACGTGTGCGAGCCCCACGTCCCGACCCGCGCTCCGGTCCGAGGCTCAACAGTCATCTGCGCGTCTTAGTCTGAAAGACAAACCACAATCATTTGAACGTCTCTGGTGGCGAGAGAGGATGAAGGCCACAGGATTTCCCGGCGCTCCTTCTCAATGCTGGAGAGCTAAATTCCGCCCTCAGTCCCAGACTCTCCACGTCATTTTGGATCGTGTGATCCAGTGTGTTTGTTCTTGCTACATTTCACCCGCGAATCTGATACGTGGGTTTCTGCACCAGTGGTCTTGCCGCGTGGGGAGGCATCGGACTCCGTGGAGAGTCTGAGGGAAACCACAGCATACCCACCCCGTATACGACACTGGATGATTCCAAGGCCCTGACTGGGGCCCCTGCCCGGCACCTGCAGCCCGCGGTCTGACCTCGCTTACTCAACCAGGCGGGGTTACCTCCAGCCTGACGTTTTCTCTTCCATTAACCAAACACAGCAAGAGAGGCCTTGTCAAAAGCCCTGCTGAGCCAGGTATCACGCCATCCCCCACCCCAGACTGGCCGCTCCACAAAAGGACCCTCTCGCTAGTACGACTAGGGCCCTCAGGTCACCTGTCCCTCCTCCCACCCGCTCACCAACTCCCAGGCTCCAGATGCTCCCCCGGGACTCTGCCTGAGGCAAGGGCCATGCTACCCAGCCATCCCCCTGTTTCCCATTGTTGCAAGCTGCTTAAGAAACTTAGAGTAACTGCGCCTGGGGGGCTCAGTGGGTTAACCCACTGCCTTCAGCTCGGGTCATGATCCCGGAGTCCCGGGATCGAGTCCCGCATCTGGCTCCCAGCTCTGCGGGGAGTCTGCTTCTCCCTCTGACCTTCTCCCCTCTCCTGTCTCTCTCACTCCCTTTCTCTCTCTCACAGATAAATAAAATCTTTAAAAAAAGAAAGAAACTTAGAATAAGTTTGTAGCCAAAATGAAACTGAAATCTTGCTTGCTAGCATTTCCTTTGTGTCTAGTGTAACTCTCCTCTGTGCATATCAAAAGCAAGTGCACTTTTAATCACAGCAAAGCTTTCCTTTTCCCTTCAAATTAAGGAGTGGCTATGCAAATGGCCTTGCACTTCAATTAATCCTAATGCAATCATAGGAGTCTGTAATTTTTTGTTCTTATGAAGATGGAACTCTAAATAAAAATATATTAAACCTTAAATACACCTAGGAGACTACTGAACTTGAAACCGTGGTGCAGACTAAATGTGCAAAACCCACATGGAAGATAACTGTCCACAGGGAGCGAGCTCCTTGCAGTGAACTCTGTGTCAGCACGTCCTGGGCGTGGGGACGCCGGTGTCCGGGTTCCTCTGCGACACTGTCACTAGGGGAGAGGTCATGGAAATCCTGCCGACCGCCTCCCTCTGAAGCAGCCAGGCCCTCCGGCGGAGATGGGAATCCCCACCCCGGCGCACGTCCCAGTAGGAGTTTGTGAAATGGTGAGTGGGGGGAGGTCAACTGCCCCAGAGACAAACCAGAGGAGCCCAGTCCAAACCTCATACGTGAGTCCTATAAAAAGTTGCTCTGTGGACATGCCAGAGGGAGCTCTATCTTCCGTTTGCAAAACTGCCAGGGATTTGGGTCCTTCTTGAGTTTTCCATTAATAACTTGTGTTTACCACTGGCTTGTTGAAGGTAGGAAACCAGGCCCAGAGTGGCCCATGCTGACCCGGAGCCCTGTCCATGTTGTTGTGTGAGCAGAGATCACCTTGAGCTGCTGGGTGAGGCCTCTCCTGCCGACTCCTACGGAGCCCACCGGGTCAGCCCCGAGGCCGCGGTGAAGAACCAGCAAAGCTCCAGGATGGTTTGCTGGGGAAGGGAGGCTGTCCCAACCCCGGGCCCCAGGTGGAGCCAGCAAGGGCGGAGTGGACAGCAGGCTGCTTTGTCGTTGGGCCCGCCGTGGACCCAGAGCATTGGGAGGCTGCAGTAGTGAGGTGGGCGGGGCAGGTCCCATTGGCCTCAGACACTGCGGGAGGTGAGGGAGCAGAGGCCTCCTTCCCAGCTTCCCCCGCCGCCCCTCCAAGCCGTCTTTGGAGCTTGGCCGCTTTGGGCTCACCGCACGCGAACGGCGAGGTTATGTCACCACACGTGGAGTGGGCTGTGAGCCACGCAGGCCTCATCGGGCCCACGTGGGCAGGCATCTGGATCTTTTCTGCCAAAAGGTCCCAGCGGCTCCGTGTCTTCCCTAAAGTGCAGACCAAATGAATCAGCCCCTCGCCTGGGTCTCCGTGGCTCATTGACGGGGAAACCAAACCCAAACAGGCATCACCACTCAGTTGTTCCAATGACCCGGACAGCAAGTCGGCTGCTCCCCAGCAGGCTCAGCTGATAGAGTCCGGACAGTCACAACCTGTGTGAGTCCAACCGCACGATGATGGACGCCGTGTCCTTTCATCTATGGCGCTTCCCCGCGTGCAGAGTGCCTGGGGCCAATGGCCGCCAGTGAGCCTGGACTGGAAATCCCTCAACCAAAACCAGGACTGCCGGCCCATGACTGGACCTGACCTGGGAACTCTGGGGAGAAAAAACATTCTCCCTGAGACCATGACCAAAGGAGCGTATATTTTAGCAAAAGTGCGTGGCTAGATCGATTCCACTGAGCTCCCTAAGGAAGTCGGGAGCAGTATATGACAGAAGGGAAGTGTTTGCTACACTCCCTGTCCCGAGAGCTTGCCTTCCAGCCTCCGTCAGGCAGCATCTCCATCCCCTTGTGCACAGCAAGTGGAAATCCATCTGATAAGCCTGTTCAAATAGACGCCTCGTTTTCCCGAAGCCAGACCTGCTCCTCGGCCCTACACAGCCTCTCAGGGTCCTTTCAGGGCAAATCAGAACGGACTGACATGACGGTTTTCAAAGCTATTAGCAGTTCAAGTGGAAAACTCCCTGCCTGGAGCACAGCCCAACACAGCCCGGCAGAGTCCCCAGGAGGGCTCCCGGAGACGGCCGCCCGGGGAGCTGTGGCCCAGGTCCTCGCAGACCCCAGCCCTGTCGGCATTTGCTGCTGGAGTCTCAGAATCCACCCCAGCTCTGGAAAGGGACAGTATGTATATTTTTATAGATTTCCTCAAAAGGTCTATACCTGTTTACAGAAGGCACAAAGGCTTATTCCTTATACAGACTAGAACCATAAATTTCTAGAAATTATGTCCTCATGGAGGTAAAATATGCTCTCTGAGATCATATGATGAAAAACATGGAATTTGCACAGAAAAATTGAAACATATGCAAGGTTTGAGCTTCCCACCATCATTTGTTACTAAGAATCATGTCTGGCTTATTTCACTCCAGAGAACAGGAACCACGGGCTGCTGTGTGGATTACATGTTGTGGCCCTTGCATTGTAGGAAGCCAGTCCATGTTTGTTCAGTGACCCATCTTGGAAGGGCAAATGGCTAACAAGATTTATGAATTTTGCACAAAAAAAAATTACAGGATAATTTTTGGAAAATGTATTTGGAGAAGAGAGGTGAGGTGGCAGTTTATGACTAGTCCGATGTAATGAAAGCTGAACACTTCCACGTACCACAGTCGGAGGAAACAAAACAGACATGGCCTCTACCCTATTTAGAGACCCCCGGGAAGGCCGGCCCCGACGCAGAGTTTAAACTTCACTACTAGGGCTGCAGGAATGTTTGCATTGATAAAAGATAATTTCTCACCAAAAAAAAAAAAAAAGTGTTCTTTTTTTAAAAAGTGTGTATAAATTATATGTTTGCAAATACAGAGCAACATTAAAAAAAAAAAACAAAAACAGAGATGCTTCCTAATCCTACTGTCGGAAGAGTAACGCTGGCATTCGGAGTGATATCCGGGTACACAGAGCGAACGCAGGGTCACACAGCGTGGAATGTTGTGTCATTCTCCATCTGAGCCACCTAGCACTACAGTTACTGCACGGCAAATCACCCCAAATGCCAGCAGCTCTCTTCTCCAGCGCCCGGCTCTGACGCCCCCCATGTGTCCACTGCCCAGGATGTGCCCCACAGGGCCGCCCGCCACCTCTGCTCTGGCCCCAGAGCCCGCAGCCCAGAGCCCTGCCACACAGGGTCCGCTCACACTCCGTGGGCCACAAGTGGACATGAGCTCACCCCCCCTCCACCCCGAGGGCTGCAAGGTCCCGGGGCAGGAAGGGGACTTGAAGACGTGAAAGCAGGATCGATGACCAATCCTCCTCCGCAGCTCCAGCCAGCCTTGGAGACGCTCTCACTGCAGAGTGAGATGGATCTGCCTCCCCTTCATCCACTCCTACCAAGTGTCCCTTGTTATTGATAATTTACTTCATCTGTCCTCTCTTTGGACACTGGGGCTGCTCGTGATGCTCTGAAAGTGTGATAAGCAACACTGTGTTGAACATCTCAGACGAGATGTCTTGGAATGACGCAGGAGGAGGCCCTGCAGAAATTCCCTTCAGCGTCACGTGCTCCAGGCAGCAGGGTCTGTGACAAAACCTCGGGGCACAGTGGGACCTGGTGTTCTCGGTGCTGGCCTCTGCCTGGCAGCAGTCCAGTCCACCAAGCACCTGAGGCTGCCCAGAGGGCAGGTGCTGTCCCTGGGCCCGGGTGGGTCACTCTCCCCCTATCCCCAGCCGAGTGACTCTGTTCCTCTGAGGAGAAATTATCTCTACACCCCTAACTCCCAGGATCGTCAAAGGAGCAGTGGCCACACGTTCTCCAAGGCCTGGAGCTGCTACAAGAAGAATCCTCCGGTGGGGCAGCCACCCCACACGGCTCCTCCTGGCGGGCTCGGGCACGGGTTATCACCGTGCAAGTGCACTGGCCTCCGGGGGGGGCGGGGGATGGACAGTGACGGCGAGGCTGAAGGAAAGACTCCAACTGAGCCGAATGCCTTTGTCATCCCTGAGCTTGAAAAAAATACAACCCCAGTGACCAGACGGTCTCAGGACAGTGGAGGGGGTGGCCCTGTGTGTCCTGTGTGCCATCTGCACGGGCATCGCCAGGACTGGTGAGGAGGTTCGGGCAACAGCTTCTATAACATAAAAACAAATAGGAAATTAGCTCTAAAAATCTTAAAGTTGAACAGAACCGCAGAGCTGAAGACACAGGTCACCCTCCTGTGGGTGAAACTGGGCATGAGACTGAGGTTCAACCCCCACCTTGTCCCCCGACCCCCCATTGTCAGATGCACAACTGCCTTTGGCAAAGCTACCAGTGAAAAAAGGCACTGGGAGGTGACTTCAGAGCCCCTGAGGTCAAACGCACAGCCAGGGGGGAGGTCACGGCCGCCCCCGGGGCGGTGAGAAGCTCTGCACCCCTCCTCCCAGCCTCATCCAAGGGGGCCAGGGCCTTCCTTCCCCGTCAGCAACTCTGCCTGTAACTTTGGGGGGAAAAATCAAAGTCCATTTATTACGCATGAGCTTAGAAAGACCAGGCACACTCCAGAAATCAATAACACGCACCTCTTCTCGCAGCTTATAAATTATGGCAGCGCTCCAACCTTCGCAGAGAAAATCCGTGGGAGGGAGAAGGGCTCCTGGTTTCAGGACGTCGAGAGCGAGGTGGGGCCCCCGGGGCGGCGGTGGACTCTAGGGTCCGATGCCAGCGGTGGTTTGCGGCACTGGGCCGCCTGACACTGGCTGGGCTGTGTCCCCAACAGCCTGCTGAGGAGCACCGGGCCTGCACCCACAGACGTCCTTGCTGCCCGCCAGGCGCCCGCGGCTGCCCGGGGCACTTTCACCTGATCCCCCTGCAGCTTGTACGTGGTTGTCACCGAGTAACCAGAAGCAAGAAACGATGGTCCCCAAGTTTGTCCGCTGGTGGTTGGGTCCTAAACGCACTGGCCCCGACCAGGGCTGGGGGGGCGGGGACTGGCCGCAGGCTGTGGGCGCCTTCCCTCTCCTGGCCCCGCCGCCGTCCACCTGAGAGGATTCATCTTTGTTCTCCCACGTGCGGAGAAGCTCGCGACACCGTATGACTCATGTCAGAGTCGTTCAAGTGGAAACTGGCCAGACGTGCTCCCCACCCCTGCCGGGCCCACCGCGGGTCCCCACAGCTCTGAGGGGCTCACAGAGCTGGCCAAGGGCAGCACTGCCCATGAGAGGAGCTCCCGTGCCCCCTCCTGTCCGTACACCCCTCAGGCTGTGGGGGAGGGGAGGCGGGTCCCTCCACATCACGGTGCGCCCCCCCCAGCTGGCACACTTTCCCAGACTCCTTGCTCCCCTCCCAGGCACAGCCCAGCCCGCCCCACAGCCTCATTCTTTGTGCCCAAAGGTGGCCCTTTGTCCTCATGGGGACCATGAGGGTCACGGACCCTCCTGACAGGGTGGGAATTCTATCTCTTCCTCGCTGGGGACTGGGGAAGGAGCTCGGGGTCCCTGAGACCCACCTGTAAGGAAGAGACCCCCCGCCCGCCTCCAAATGGGACCAGCCTGTCCAGACAGCACTGGCCTGTGGACGTCATCCAAGGCCCCCACCCTCCCCTTCCTGGCGGGACTTCTCCTCCCGGAGCCTCCTGGCCCCGGGCACCTGACGGCAGCCCAGCTACGTCCTTGACCGGGTCTGGGCCAAAGCCTCGGAAGCCCCTTCTCCGTCAGCTTGCTTACCTGCAGGAAAGCGATCTCCTCCGACCTCTGAACGCCACGTGCGGGGGTCTCCTATTTCAGAGAAGAGTCTGTGCCACGTTCTCCGCAGTCACAGGACATGCACGCCTCACGCCGGGCCCTCCGGCTGGGTGGGAGCGCTTCGTCTCTCCTGAGCAGAGGCTCCAGAACACAACCTCAAGGGTTGTCATTTCAATCCAGACAACAAGAGCTGGGGCACGGGGCTTGGGCGAGCGGCCACATTCCGGGCTCAGGAGGGGCCCGCCGGGCGGTGCCGCAGAGAGCGCCCGTCTGCCCAGCACGCAAGGCCTCTAAGTTGGAGATTCCCCCTCCGGCCCCTCCGTTCCCGTCCAAGCCGCTCTGGCAGGCCTGAGCTGTGCACTTTCGCCCCGGGCCTCAGGCTCCCTGCTCTGGGCCTGGCAGGCCCTCCACCCCTTCCTCTCCCTCTTCTTCCTCACTTCTGGACCCTACAGTCTCATCCTAGGTGCCCTTCGTCCAGGAAGCCCTCCTGGACCCAAGTTCCAGCTAGCGGTCCCTGTTGTGTGCTCGCAGAGTCGCTCCCCCCACGGAGCCCCCACAACCTCCGGCTGCCTCCCCTCACCCGTAAATCCCTGGAGATACCTGGACTCCTGTCATTGGAGGAGTGGGAGTAAGTGAGATGGAAACCCTCCCGACTCGAGGTTTGCTCCCGGAGGAGCGTCCCCCCAGTCCCCCGCAGAAGGGGAGCTCCCAGGACCTCTGCCTGCCGCTCGTCTAAGCCAGTGTTCCCCCAAAAGACCGTCCACGGGCGACTCCACACCCTCCTTAGGTGCCCCGCGCCCAGAGCTCTGTGCTCGGGTTTCACGCCCCGAGCTGCGGCGGTCCCCGCAAGCCGCCACACGCCTCTGAGGTTACTTTTCCCGCCGCACTGCGCGTGCTTGGGGTTGATGTTCAGAGTATCAACGCGCTACGGGACGGTGCACTGTGACTCCGGGGGACACGCCTGTGAGCATCAAGCGGCCCGGTCTCCACGCCACCACATGCGACGCTGCAAAGCCCCTAAAATACACGTGACGTTTCTAGGTGAACCGTAGTGACGCCCCGTCTGTGTGGGAATCAGAGGAGGCTTCACTCCCCGCGCACTCTTTGTTCAAACCTGGGATACGGCCCGAGACCACGGCCCCGGGTTTGCCGGCTTCGGGGGGCTCCACCCCCGCGGCCACGTCACCCCGCTGTCCCTGCGGCTCGCCGCTCCCACCAGCTCTGTTCCCTCAAGTGTCCTGCAAGAACATGTGGCTAATCTGCATTTTGTAATTGTTTTTCCTTATTGACACTCAGATTAACGTGCCTTACGAGTGGAAAGCAGGATTTCAGGCAAGTCCCCGTTGGCTTGTCACACTGAGCTTTGTCCACCAGCTATTGATCTTCCATTATTTTCCTATCTTATAAGTTCTCCGTAATGTCTTTGTGGGTAATAAAGGGCTTCCTGATCACCCTTAATTAGCTTTGTTAGTTGTCATTGCAAATTTAGGGCTGATATTTTAACACTGTTTTATGCAAGGACTAATTCAAGGAACGGGTCAATACATCACCCCACAGAGAATGGGAAGGAAACAGGCAAATGGGGCTCCTTTCTTAGAGCTGGGCTGTGAGGATCTTTGGGACCTGCTTCCCCTCCCAAGGGCAGGAGAGGTTCGGGGCCGTGAGGCTGGTACGGGGGGGGACTGAGGGCGGCCCTGCCTGTCTCCCTTGGCACCACGCTCCCGGCCTCATCTGTCCACAGTGAGCAGCAGGCAGGGGCCTGGGCCCCCCGGAACAACGTGCTGGTGACCTTGAGCTGAGTGGTGCCCTGCGCCGGCTACCCGAGGCCAGTAAGCTCATCCTCACCTTGGGCAGGTAAAGAGACGGGCTCACCTGTGGGGGGATCAGCAGGCCTCCAGAGCCTGCACAGGCCATCCTCCAGCAACCACTAGGCCACCAGCCCCCTTGCTGGGGACATGAAGGAGCCCACCGCTGAGACTTCCCCATAGCTACACAGGTCCCCAGGGGCCAAGTGCTCCTGACTGGAGACCCCTCTGGTCTCCTTGCCCCACCCCCAGAACCTCAATGACCCTCATGCCCCTGTGCGGTGGCCTGATGACCTCCGTGTCCCCTGCCCACAGCAAACCAGGCCTCTCCAGAGCATTCCAGGCTTAGGTGGGCTGACTTGCACGCCAGCAGTGTCAGGAAGAGCACTGTGCCCATTGGCCTCTGTCGAAAACAGCTCAAGCCTGTTTCCACTTCCTCATTTATGGGTATTTCCATTTTGATTTCTTGGGACTTCAAGGAGAAGCACAAGGAGAGCCACAAGGTCCCTCCTTCATTTGCATCAACAAATCTGCATAGAGATGCCGGCCCCGCCCAGCAGCTGCAGCTTCCTCCTGCAGCCCCAAGAGCTCCCTCCTGCTCCCAGACGCCAAGCTCACATCCTCTTCTCCTGGCCTGTCACCACGTCGGAGCCAGAACCCAGCTGCCAGCTGGTGGACAGGCTGGCAGTGAGGGAGGGGGGCAGACAGCAGCAGGGGCGCCCTCCCGGACGGGGCAGTGGCCAGCCGGGGTCACTAGGTCATGGCCTTGGCCGTGCTGGAGTTGGGGGACCAGCCAGAGGGAGAGGGCGTCCTGCAGGCAATGCTCGGGGCCTTTCCAGACCAGGCTCGCTCTCGCCCTTAGCAGAAGGCAGGTTCGCCGCGGCTTTAATGGGTGCACTTATCACATTTTCAAGACAACATAGACATAATTTTAAGTATCAAACATCTTTAATGTCTTTATTCCTCAGGAAATGACAGTAAATGCTCCTCTATTAATGGACAGATTCTGTGAGCCGCAGATAAAGCATCCGTTCTTCCCGGGCTCTCCCGGGTGGGCTCAAGGTTTGCTCGCAGAGCCGGAGCGTCGGGCTTGGCCGCCCCTTCCTCCTTCAGAGCCGTGGAACGTTCTGGCTTCCACACTCCGCCTGCTACACGCTCCGGCTCCAACTTTTTTGCTTGTCTTAGTTGCAAATCTTGAACGCTGACTTTGGAGAGTCTCTCTGTGAAAGCAACTCAGTGGTGACCAGACTCCAGGGGGACAGGCCTGCAGAGGGTGTGGCCCTGGGAGCTTCCAAGAAGGGGGATGCTCACCCCAGGAATCACGCCATGACAGAGGGGAGGGCTCCATAGCTTAGTTTCCCGGTTGGAACTGATTTCCCAAAAGTAACCAGGATGACAGCAGAGGGACGACAACTTCCCAGAAGGACAGTCTGTCTGGCTCCAGCCCGGGCCTGTCCCCCTCCTCGATGGCCTTCCCACCGTGCTGATGGGCCACCCTCTTCCCCCGCGATTACCCCGCTTTCTTCGGGACGCCGCTGCTCTTCTCCGAGAAATGAACGAGCGCACCCACACCATAGTCCTCGTGGCAAAGATGTGCCGGAAACATGGCCTCAGAATTCAAGCCACATCACACCATGTCATCCAGTGAGAAGAAAAATCGTCGGTGTCTCCGCTAGCTGGTGCCTTAGGAATCAGAGGTAATTTCCGGGGGCGTAAATCGGTCCCAGATAAGCCTATTTGCATCCACGGCCTAAAGCAAGGCTAAGTGAGAAGTTATTTCGGTTCCTAAAATGTTTCTCAGGAATGTGATTTCAGGACTGAGATTCTGCTCTGCATCGTAGGGACTGCGGTCCCATGGCGTGGAGTGAACTTGAAGATGATTGATTACAGACCCCGCTTGACAGGGGAGGCCTCACCCGGGGCCCCCAACTGGAGTGGGCCAGGCAGTGCCGTCTGCGGGTCGGCTGGCGGGGCGCGTGAGGGGCAAACACAGGGGTCCCAAGCTGCCCTCGAGCTCTGGCTGTGGACTTGGCATCAGTTCCCGGGGCTGACCCTCATGTCCACCGTGAACCAGGGCCCAGAGAGGGCGGGCGTCTGGTCCAGGCCCCACTGGCAGCGGGTGTTTCAGGAGGAATTCTCCGCTTCGGATCAGGCCGGCAGAGGTTCATTCTCAGCTCCGCCGTCGGCTGGAGTGAATCGGGCAAAGATTCACTTCCGTATCAGCAGTGGAAGGCAAAAAAAGCTGGTCACCTCGGCCCCCACCACGGTCAGCATCGGCCGTGACGACGGTGACCTTGACCACTGACCACTGGCCTGTACCCCAGAGATGGGGCCAACAGGGTGGAGCTTCGCTGCCGCCGCCGAGGCCTTACTGGTGGCCGTGTGCGCCTTGTTCTATTTCCAGGAGGAAAGGCCTTGGGGCCTCGGCCCCCGAGGCAGAGACGGTATTTCGGGACGTGCCTGGGACACAGAAGGTCCTCTGCAAATACCATCTGTGTTGAGCCGCTGCTCGTCCCAGGAGCCCCTGGGATCTGTAACCAGACGGCCACAGGCCACGCATCTCGCAGGAAGGACTCTGTGATCAGGACCGGGGTGAAGAATGGAGGTGGCCCACAGATGTGCCCTGACAGGTGCAGGATGAGAGAATGACCGCCTTGCCCTTACCAAGGGGCAGCCCGGAGCCGTCTCACAGCCTGGCCTTATCCTCTGCCGGTCTCCGGAACACCACAGCGGGGCCCAGGGACCACACCTCCCCCCTTGCCCTGTTCCTGGGGCACAGTCGGCTCTTGGCTGGCTGTCAGGCCTCCTTATCCCCTCTGGGCATCCATGAGGACACCAGGTCCTAGACCCTCGGTGGAGCATCACGATGTCCATGACCCTCCCTCACTGCAGTCATGAGCCGTGCCTCCCCTGGACGTTGGACCCGCAGGTGCCACATGCAAGGTGCATGACCCGGACCCTGAGGTCACCTCTGTCCCTGCGCTCAGTGCACCGAGGCTCCTTGTGGAGCTTCCAGCAAAGGATGGGTGACCAGACGTCTCCTCTGTGTGGCTTCCCTGCTTGTGTTTTCACGTGCCCCCTCCCTCAAGTTTGTCCAACTTCGAAGATGGAAGGAAAGCCCCCGATAATTCTTCAGTGAAAGATGGGCTGACTTTGCTCTTGTGCTGGTCGAGAGGAGCTCATCCTCCTGGAAATAGAACAAGGCGCACACGGCCACCAGTAAGGCCTCGGCGGCGGCAGCGAAGCTCCACCCTATTGGCCCCATCTCTGGGGTACAGGCCAGTGGTCAGTGGTCAAGGTCACCAGCGTCAGGGCCGATGCTGATGCATATGGCTGTGGGCCTGTTCCTGGGGGAGCGTGAGGGGACTTCAAGGAAGCGCATGTGTACGGAAGGAAGGCCGGCACTCGCTGTCAGCCCTGGAGCAGGACCCAGAGGCCCTCTGCCTGCTGCCAACGCTCAGAAACTCTCGAACGAATGAACGACCGGATGTGAGCTAGAGGCGGGGGCAGAGGAGAGGCAGGATGAGCGGGAGCTAACGCATGCGGAGCGTGAAGCAGCCCGTGGAGACGGTTTAATTCCCGTCTCTCCCCACGAACGTGTCTTCCTCTCGCCGTGAGCGCGGAGCACCTGCTAATGGAAATCCCTGAGAAAAGGCAGCCCCACTCGGCGGGGTCTCCTGGTTTAATTAAAACAAGGCTACCATCGTCAGGTTGTGTTTCTCCCAAAATAGCAGGATCGTTTGCACCACAGACTCTCTCTTGCAAGTTGGCATTTAATTTAACACTAAAAACTGATCATTTTAAAATAAAATAAATTATTATGTTGCCTTTAAAACATTTCCAAATGATCTGGGAGAATATTACTCTATGCCTGTTGTCATTTTTTTTTCCTCTGTTTATTTGTGACTCTTTTCCTTCCAGCTGGAAGACAGGGTTTCATTTTTTCTTTTGATTTAAGCACATTTTCTTAAAGGTCCATTTTTATCCCTCAGGTTCTACATTTTTTTAAACGTTTCCTTTATGTAACGGTAAAATGCGGCTCCCTTCACACGTCCCTGGGAATGGGGGCTCCGGATCGTGGAAATGGGTCCCGCAATACGTGGGCCTCAAAACGCCGAGCTGTGCCTTCAAGGGGACTTTTGCTCTTCCCAGAAGCCACAGTCTCTCTCCTCCTGCCGTACACGTTCTCCAAAACCTCTTCACCATGGCAGGTGGCTCCCAGGCGCACGAAGCAGTGACAGGAGGGACAGAAAGCAAATGGCCACGTGTCCCCCAGGCCAGGCCCCTCGTTTACCCTCCTCGCATCCACCACCAAGGCCACACCTGCCCGGGCAGCACCGCACTGGGAGGCGGAACCCTGGACGGCCATGGACATCCAGTTCCAGGGCAGCGAGTGCAGCCGGCTGAGCCGGTGAGACCTGACGGCCGTGTCCCCGTTTAGAAACAACGAGCACCAGGGCGCAAGCCCTCCTGAAAGGCCTGAAGTTTTAGGGCGACGCATGAGTGCAAAGCACCGTTGTAACGTTGAGCAGCAAGGTCAAGTGCGACTCGAGTCTGACTGTAACACCGGGAAAACGTGCTGCTTGCCTCTGAGGCACACAGTGAGGCCTCATCCCTGTTGCACATTCTCATGCTGTTCCCTCAGCCCCCAAGGCGGGCAAGCATCCCGAGGGTCGTCTGCAGAGGCCTCACATGCCTACACCCTGCTGTGAAGCCCATTAGCTTCCTCAGGTGTTCCCAGCCGGTTTGCATGGCCCCCCGCGCTCTCAGTTAACGGAGCCCTGGCGAGTGGACCTCCACTGCCCTGGAGCTGATACCCACTAGTTACTGGATCCAAGCAGGACCTTATTAGCAGCTGCCGAACCCCAGTGAACAAGGGTAGAGCCCAGCGGTGGGGACAAAAATGTCTCCATCGCCCCCTGCTCCCGGGCCAGGTGGGACCTGCGTTCTGTCTCCTTCCCTGGATTTTAGCAACGTGAAGACTAAACGTAAATGCCACTAAATGAGCGATGTTTTATGGACAATGGCAAGTCATTGTGCACAGTCACCTTATGGAGGAACAAACCAAGTCTTAAGTATTTGTAAAATGTAAGGCATGGACTATCCTTCCTCCAACCTGTATTTATTGAGGACTTACTATGTGCTGGGCTCCGATATGGGGCTGGGATGCCCACTGAATAAAACCAGTGTCAGAGTGAGCAACACGGCGGGTGAGGGAAGGCACAGCCCCCCAGGAGCGTGGGGTCCCCAGGATCTGTCTCTGATGGTCCCGGAGGGGGTATGAAGGGACACGTGTGGTCCTGGGAGAAGACATCTCAGGGGAGCTTGTCTGGAGGGGGCGGGACAGGGCATCCCTTGGCATCCCCCGAGATGCCTGGTGGCCTTCTACTGCTGAAGGCAAGCCCAGCGATGGCCTGGCTGGGCAGCAGCCCCCCACAGCAGGGCAGGAGCACCTCAGTCCCACAGCGGAACCCCCGTGGGGTAAGAAGCAGGTGTGTCTGTCGCTCCAGCAGGGACAGCAGCCACGCTGGGGCCTCCAGCCACAACTGCCCTGGGCCCTCGACAGAGAACAGAAGTCTGGGGTGTGGGGTGGCCCAGTGAGAGGGGCCGGGGAGGTGGGGACCACTGCTCCGTGGGGCCCTTCCTTGTCTTCTGTGTTGGGAGAAGGCGCGTCCAGGCTGGACACAGACCTCCTTCTCTAGCACAATCACAACTCCTTTCTCTGGAATCAGCCTGTGCAGCTGGAAAACACGGCCTGATTCGCACAGATCTGCCCATGCATATTCAGGTCTCGGGCAGACGGTGGACGCGGCCTGCAGATGCGACGCTTCCGACCCACGTCTTGAACGTCTCAGAACAGAGAAAGCCGCGCCCACGGCCCCTCCTGTCCACATTGACAGGGATAATTGTGTTTCTGCAGCTTTTGTAGTCTTCTCCTGCAGATACCTCCTTTTCCGTGGGGCCGCGTCTGGGGCTCTGAAGGCGCTAACTGCTGGCGCCATCTGGAAGGTATAATTTGCCGCTCGATTACTTTTCAGTCTCTTAAGAACACTGATTTTCCCCAACGGTTGTTGTGTCTTTCTAAAAGTTACTTTCCCTTTTTTAATATATAATTTTCTTTAAAGTGTCCCTGAAACTCAGATTATGTTTTGCCCTTAATTATTTTATCGGAAGGACACTGTGTTTTCTGTTGCCAGGACACGTGAACGACCTGTAGCTGGGGGTGACGCATGAGCAGCACCACGGACACGGCACGCGGGCTCGCAGATTCCCCCGGGACGCTCTGCGTGCACATCCACTGTTTCCTAGGGCTGCACCGCTAACAGGGCAGGGCCCTGGGGAGGAGCAGGCAATCCCAATGTCCAAAGTCAGGACCAGGGAGTGGGGCACAGGAGAGAGGCCCTGGTTGGTGGGGAAGGGTCTCGGTGTTTGCAGAGAATCCTGAGCTGCGCTCCAGTGTTAAGGAGTTGACCAGATGGAGGAGGACCAAAGGCTTTCCGGGTAAAGGGAACGAACAGCACATGTAAAGGTCCTGGGGCAGAGAAAGAAGCAATGCCTAGAAACAGCATGAGCAGCAGGAGCTGAGCAGAGCTGAGGACGGGCTCGGATGGACCAGCCAGAGCAGCCAAAGGGAGGAAGAGTGGCAGGAAAGGCATCTGTTCGATGCGTTCTGGACCAAGAGGAAGCAGGACACACGCTCTGTGAGCCAGAAAGAAGGGAAGTGGTTTTCCAGGGACACAAAACCGGGGGAAGGAAGGACTTTCAGAAGGAAAGCGGGCCTCACGTCCCTTCCGAATCCCACTTAAATGCACTACCTCTGACATGAATTCTTCAATGCTGAGTTCCAAGGGGGCGGGGGCTGGATCGTCTTCCCACCCAGGCTGTGGGCTGAGCCCCAAGCCGGCAGCACCTGACCTTCTCCCGACCTAGAAGAGGCTTCAGAACTGCTCTTTTAAGGTTTCCCGGTGCCATGTGGGATATGTTTAAGGTTCCACTAGAAAACTTGTTTTTGTCTTAGAACACTGAAAAAAAATTAAATTTAATTTAAAAAAAAAGAATGTTTGTTTTTTGTGAGCCATAGGATGGCAATGACCTGAGATAATGGCGGGGGTGGGGGGCTTGTAATTAAGCCGCACAAGCACCGTGGCCCCAACCTCCTCACAGGGCACAACGTGGCGGTGTTGTTTCTCCTGGGGGCTTTTCCGTCACAGGAGATGAAAAGGCCTCCCAGCCCTCCTTTGGTGGAAAGAAGCACAAAGAGGAAGATTCTTTGGAAATGAACAGCTGCTCACCCAGCTGTGCAGGAGCAGACGGGATGGAGCCGGAGCTCGGGAGAAACGTGCATGTAAGACCGGGGCACAGAGCCACCGACGCTGGCCTAGCAGGGCACGTGGTGACCAGCGCCAAGAAGGAAGCCAGCCAGGTGCTCCGATGTCCTTGGAGCGAAGCCCAGGGCCCACCCCAGATGCTCTCAAGAAGAACAAGAGGCACCAGTTTCTTCCTCCTCCTCCCATCTCAATGTCTTCTGCTTCCGTCCTCCCTCCCAAGCAAATACCCTGCGTCTGGAAGCCGGAGCGTGTTTGGCTCTCGTTCTGTCTGTCTCTCATTCTGTCTCTCTCTCGTTCTGTCTCTCTCTCGTTCTGTCTCTTGGTCTCCTCTGTGCTGGCCCAGCCAGTAGCCGCTGGTCGGCGGCCAGTAGGTGCTCCAAACAAAGGACCCAACAGGTGAACCTGTGATTGGGTGGGAAATTCAGGAGTCCCTCCTAGTGTCCTTGGAGCCCACCCAACTGGAAAGATGTGCATGTGCTAGGGTCCTGGGGTTGCTATTAAAAAAGTGCCACAACCTGGGGGACGTAAGGGAATGGAAATCTGTTCTCTCATATGCTGGAGGCTGGGAGTCTGAAATCAAGGTGTGGCGGACCCCCACTCCCTCCAAAAGCTCTAGGGAGGATCCCTCCAGCCTCTTTCAGCTTCTGGCAGCCCCGGGCCTCCTGGGCTTGTGGCCCTGTCCACCCGTCTCTGCCTCCACCCTCTCATGGCCTCTCCTCTCTATGTCCCTGTCCCTCAGGGCTCTGTCCACACCTCCAGACCCCTCGCTCCCTGTTGGCCACAGGCCATTGTCTTCATCCTGGCTGTGACTCTTGGAGGACGCGGAGCCCCATCCATCCCCCACAGTCCCCAAGCCCCGTGTGCCCAGCCCATGAACCTGCACTGCTTACAGTCTCAACGAAAGCTTGTTGAGATCATCGATCCAGGGGCGCTGGGGGCAAAGCTTTGAGGTCTCAGCCACGGGGAGACCCATGGAGATGAGGCCATTTTAGCGAGTTCTCTCCTAAGAGAGAACTAAACATAAGCATATTATTGTCTTTTTAATGTAGACAACGTAATCTTTAGTAGAAAGCATGAGAAGACATAATATTGCCATTTTTGCTACTTATCAGTTCCACATAAATCAAAATTTCTTAATAAAACAACTCAGAAAAATATGTATGATATCAGCTTTCTGTTGCTGGGTAAGAAAGTACTTGAATTTTAGTGAATTAAAACACCACGAACCAGGACTTTCATGGAGCAGGCATACTTTCCCTATTCCTCCCACTAAGCACAACTCAAAACCCTGCACACTGTGTCAAAACCCGCCTAAACAGATTCTGAGAGGTGAAGAGAAGGCGGAAGAGCTGGGGGCCTCGGGACTGAGAGGGACACAGCAGCGAGTCTCTTGGGCTTTCTTCCTGCCTCATGTGTCACAGGCTTGGGCCAGAAGGGGCTGGCAAGCCAGAAACACCAGTGGACACACACAGTCTCAAAAGCCCCAGGAAAGCTGGTGTCTCCTGACAAGGACCAGAAAAGCATCAGTCCAGCAAGAGAGAATGACCCCTCCACTCCGATCAGATGTCACAGAAAAGCTGTGGACTCACATCCACCCACGCCAGCAGAAGTCCCGTGCAGAGCCAGGACTGCACCCCCATGAGGCTGTAACCATGTATTCACCTCCCCTGGAGGGCCGCAGGAGACCTGCATCACTGCGCAACCAAACGCTCCAAAGCACTATGAGGTAACCAAAATGGAGTTTGAAAAGAGAAAAAAGGTCAAGTAACCTAGGGGAAGAGAGGGAAAAGAGTCTGGAAATGAAAAACTGACTAACAAACAGAAATCAAGTAATAAGAGACACATAGTTACATTAACTGGAAATGGTCTAAATACACTAATTAAAAGGCAGAGATTGGCAAAGTGGCTTAAATAATGGGACCAAGTGATGCACTGTCGTTTCTCACACAGCGGCCATGACCAGCATCGGGAGCGGGGCTGGAGTCGCAGACCCTGCAGACAACGAGGGGAATCACGGGATAATCTGACAAATTCCATGCAATGGGCCAATTCCCCCAAAACACAAACTACCACAATTCATCCAGCCATAAAACTGATCATTCGAACGGTCCTGTGACTATTATGGACATTGAAATTGTAACTTTGAAAACTTCAAAAAAAATCAAACAAAAAACCTCTAGGCTCAGATGCTTTCTCTGGAGAATTCTACCAAGTGTTTGAAGAAGAATTAACACAAATTCCACAAAATCTCTTCCAGAAAAGAGCAGAGGATAGAACACGTTCCAATCTATCCTGTGACGCCATCATCCTGATAGAAAAACCAGGTAAGGATAACACCAGAATCGTATATATATATAAAATACAAACCAGTGTCTCATCAACTTGCAGGTAAAAATTAGCAAAATATTTTTGCAACCGATCAACAGTGTGTAAAAAGAATCACACATCATGACTCACTGAGGTCTATTCCCAGTGTGGAAGGCCGAGTCTACACCTGAAATTAGTGCAATTGCAGGGTCATAGGGAAGCTCTTTAACTTCCTGAGGAA